>JAYESA010000004.1:57479135-57709135 GCA_036927795.1 Iris macrosiphon
ACACTCTCCAAGGCTAAACTAATCCGCATACAAGCCCAAAACCTAGAAACCAAGTCGAAATGGCCATTTGGTCATTTCGTCGAACACTTGGAGTGCGGCTCACGATACCTCATGAAAAGCACACCAAACCTACTCGGATTCGACCCAAAATTTATACATGAGTTCTAATCGATGTTTAGATTCTCAAAAAAATGCTAACTCTCTGATTCTAGGTCCATGGCAAAATTTTACATGTATGTGGAACCCATGTCGAAGGAAAAACACCCCAAATTGCCCGAAACGCCTAAAACTCTGTGATACGACCTCTGGTGTCCAAACGGGGACACATACCTACCTTCAAGACATCTAAGCACGTCTATCTAGGTCCGTCTAACCTAGGGCAACACCCAAAATTGGGCTAATCTCGGATTTCACCCAAAATTGACACAAAACCTAATGTCAAAGTCTCCAAACACATCCAAACAAGCTCCAACTTTCTCCCATGGGTATTCCTAAGGTCTAAGAGGGTTCTAAACTACTCATTATACTATATTAGAGTAATCACAAGGGGAAAAATTAGGGTTTACCTCTTGGGAGTTGGAATCCCAAGGCCAAAGTCTCCAAAATCTCTAGAAATCACCACACCAAGCCTCCAAGCTCCAAACTAAGCTCCTATACCAAATCTAGGATCTACACACCTAGGTTAGAGGAAAATGAAGGATTAGGGTTTGCATGTGGATAAAGAATTGGAGGTGGAAAGAGAAATGGGGAAGAAAACTTACTTGGTACTTAGGTTGGAGGAGTAAAAAAAGAAGAAATGAAGAAAGAGAGTGGAAATAAAGAAGGTGAGTGAATGGAATGAAGGGAAAAGGGGGCCGAACATGTAATGGAGGGTTGGGTTAGGGTTTGAGTTGGGTACAAAGTCCAAAATACCCCTCCTACAAGTCATGCTAATTAGGGTTTGGGTTTGGGGTTCCAAATGCACTCTAATCAAATCCTAATCACTCCAACTAACTAATTAAAATATAAATAACTACTATAAACCAATAAATAAGTCTAACAAGGGTGTTGGTTGGGTCTGGCAAGGGTCCACCAGGGTCTGACATGGGTCCAGACTAGCCAAAACCCTAAAACAACTAATAAAAATAAATACATGCATCTAATTAAATATTAATACAAATATTTATGATCAATACATAATTTACCAAATTAAAATAATAATAAATATACCCTGCCCTAGAAATGGGGTAGTGACATTTGGAGAAATTTATTTCTAGCATATTTTTCGGTGCAAAGTGGGCCATATGTGGACCCCGCTTAGACCATAAACTGTCAATTCTGCCCCTGTGTTCAAATTGGACTTATAGGTAGTAAATCCTATCTATTTCAAGTATTATGAGAGCAATGGTGATGTTTGTTTCAACAACCGAAGGCGTATTTGGAGATTCTACTTTTCCAGGAGCGTTGACAGAGTTCAGAGCCCAGACAACTATACCTTGCCAAACCTGCAGAGATTCTGTTATATTATTTACTTTAGTTCTTTCTATATATATATATATATATATATTCTTGAGATGAACCTGTTCAACCTAGGACCATGAGACGTTGCTTAGCATCCAAACAAGATTCGGGTGTCGATGACGCACGCGGAGTCGTGTAACATCATTTAGAGAGTTGATACCATAATCCTATATTTTGCATGCTTTCTTTACCAAGTATGTCATACCATAGGACACTTGATATTATTTTATATGATAGAATCTTTTCTGAGTTATTCATGGTGATTCTGTATAGACTTACAGGATTTATGATATGAGACTTGTATATACATAGATATCATTTTGACTCGTTGCACTAGCTAGAGGTCATGATCTTGCGTGTTATGGACATGAGACATCGTGGACATGAGATGTGAGGTTATATTGGATGGGGAGAGACACACATGCTATATATATATATATATATATATATATATATATATATATATATTTATATATATATATATATATATATATATATATATATATACTTTACTATTGAAGGTGCTTTAGTCTCTTTATCAGAGCTTGGCCTATTACATGATATTCTTGCTGCAACGGGCTCCCCGACACAGAGCTTGTAGTGGTCTCAGCCTGAGTACTAGTGATCCTATCAATTATATTTTATATAGCTGGTTACATAACTTGCCATGATGATCTATTTTATATTTACTATATTTTATTTGACTTGAGTTTTTATTGTACCTTGCTGACCTGGATCCGGATTATGTCCCCAGGTACAGTAGAGGAGGATTATCCCAAGATATATGGGACATGAGCTGATGCTGGAGCAGTACTGACACCAGAGGACGAGGTTGTGCCAGAGAATTTCTCTTGAGTATTCTATTATTTACTCAGTTATCTATGCTTATTGTTATTTTATATCTTGACTCATGGACATATGTATTTATGCTGTTCTCTTTTCTTTATTATGTCAAGTTGTTCCCCGAGACACTATTTATTGGACTTATTGATGGACTATTTTTTTATCTATTATCTTTACTAGTCTATCATATTGAATTGTGTTTACTTTCTGTGGATGAGATTAGAATTATACTATGATAGATGGTGTAGACTATAATTATATTTGTTATAGCTTAAGTGCACTCTAATGGGTCCATTAAATTGGGTTTGCCCATTAGAGATATGTTGTTGGCTATTCCACGTGGCTAGTTCTTCGGTATTTTAGGACTGGGGTATGACATAGTTTTTGTGGTGGCCCATTTAGGTCTACGACTATATTGCTTTGGTTTCAACTAAGGAACCGAACAAGCCTGCAAATCAGGATAGGATAATTTATAGGATCTTATCCATATGTTGACACGTTCTTGACCTCTATATCGGATTCAAATTAATTTTTTAACTTGTATCATGCTTGATTCAACTGTTCGACCCTACTTTGATTCTGACAAAAGAGGAGAAGGCGGAGAAGTTCTTTGACAGACTTAGCTTTGAGCTACAGAGATTAATCGGCTCCGTTGTACCTACTTCATTCATGGACGTCCTTGCTGCAGCCCGACGCATGGAGCGCATCACCAGAAGAGAGTCCAGCATGAAACAGTCATTCACATCAGCACCAACCAGAGCACCACAGAGAGAAGCTGCAAAGAGATCTCACATGCACCAGCTACCCAGAGCAGCTCCGCAGGCACTACCTACATGTCAATATTGTGGCAAGCGAGGTCATTACGAGAGCGAGTGCAGACACAAGTTGGGATTATGCTTTGTTTGTGGATCCAGCCAACATTCAACCAAGGATTGCCCTGAGCGTCGAGAAGGAGCACCGATGGTAAACCAACAAGCTTTACCAGTATTGAGACCAGTCCATCCGGCACATCGACCAACTTATCCAGCACTGGGAGCACCACAGACGAAAGTTGGAGGTGTCAGACCATCAACACCGGAAGGATATCAGCCGAGGCCATCATTGGCACCACAGGCAATACTATTCTAGCAGTCCCAGCAACAGCAGAGGATACCAACTCAGGGACGTGGACAGGCTTTTGCAATGACAGCGGAGGAGGCACGGACTCGAGGAGCAGCGAATATGAGTAAAATTTAGTTTTATCATAGCTGGCTATAGTAACGAATATTTCTAATAATACTTTAGCATGTGTCTGTTAGTTCCATTCTCTAGCCTAAACCTAGTATTATGTTAGCATTAACTTATTGTCTAGAGTAGTAATATGTCAGTATTACCCAAGTTTACAGAAGCTGTAGTTGATCCTCGCTCTAATTAGAATCATTTACTCTTGAGTTACTTATCTTTCATTGCCTAGGAAAATGTTTTCATTGCTTCCCTATGTGTTCTGCTTGAAAAAATCCTCACCCTTCCTCTCAATTTTTCTTTTGTTCATGGTCCCTTATTCTTTGTGTCGTGATTCAACAAATATGTCTTGCAACCGCATCATCTCTTCTGGAGCAAATCTTTTCTGACTGGTTACGTTTCGTTTTCTTAATTTCGAAGACGCAATTCTTTTAAGTTTGGTCGATTGTTAACCCCCATGTTTTTAGTTTTTAAATTTTAATTATTGGTATTATTGAGATTAAGGGAGAATTTTTTTATTTTTAGCAAAATATAATATATATATATATATATTCATGGATAATTATTTATGTATATTTAATTAATTACTATTATTTTACAGAAAATATATTTTTGGTGTACAACTAATATTAGAGTATTATAGTATTTTTATGGAGTTTATTGAGGTACAAAACTATTTTTAGATGGCTATATATGCATATACATATATATGGTTATTTATATTAAACCCAAATCAACCCAAACTAAACCAAACCAAAACCAACCCAAACCGAACCAAACCCGAACCCGTACCCGATAACCCTAAACCCTGAACTCACCCGACCCCTACCGCTTCAACAATGTAACCCCCGCTACAGTAACTGAACAGCCCTTGATCGATCCCTTCCCCTCCCTATAAATCGAAGCCGAACCCCCTCATTTCCTCTCCCTGAAACCTCCCCCCCTTCACCCTAAATAAACTCCATCATAGCCGACCACAACCACCATCATCTCGCCTATCTCCAATAGCATGCCACCGACCGCCGACCGCCGCTGATCGCTACCATACACCGTCGTGAAGCCCGCTCCGACATAACGAACAGCGGAGACTACACGAGGTACTCTTCTTCTCGCCCCTCTATCTCGCTGCACTGTAATCCAAAAATTGACCCGTTGAATCCTATGTGAAGACTACATGACCCCCTTGAATCCTGTGTAATTAGTTTAGCTTATCGTGTCCTGTGTCGATCGTAAATCGTGACACAAAACAGAAAAAAATTGACCCAGTTATTAGATCAGAAACTATCCTAGGTGCGCGTGTTGGAGTTCCGTTATCTCCATAACGGCATTCGATACTAAAATTCTGCTTGAACAATAATTTAGATAGTATAACCTAGTTTTATTCCTTTTAAACACTTTCTTTTAATTTAATGTATTCTGTGATTTATCTACTGTTAAAATTGACCAAAAACTTGGTTTCTTAAACCCAAATTTTCTCGATACGGGGTACGTCCTACTAAATGAGGTGACTTCGTCATGTGCAAATTATATCGCAAAGCGCGTATCGTCAAAGCGGATGTGTGAGATTTCGCAAAAGTTGATTTGGATGTGCGTGCACGCCGCAATCAACGCGTATTAGTCGAAAAGTCCCATATCGGCCTATTTTGACACTCATCATAATTTTGTGTGTACTTGTCGTTTCACAATGAAACTTGTGACATCGGATTCGCAGTTTTACGCTGGTCCTGTGACCCAAGTTTGGTTCGATTCTGAGAACGTTGACGAAACACCATTTTGTAGGCCCCACGGTTCCACTTGACGGGCAATTTCATGATCGGCTCATCGGAATCTAGTTTTGGATATTCCGTTTAGTTCGTATTATCGTTCTGGACTTGTAGACACTAAGTTTGATAAATTTGAAAAATTTTATCTCTGACACATTTTTTGGTGCAAAGTGGGCTACATATGGACCCCGTTTTGACCAAAAATTATTAATTCTCTCCCTGTGATCAAATTGGACTTATGGGTAGTCAATACTTGCTAATTCAAGTATTTTTTAGAGCAATGGTAATGTTTATTTCAGCAACGAGAGGCGTATTTGGAGATTTTACTTGCCCAGAAGCAGTTGACGGAGTTCAGAGCCCAGGTAAGTGTACCATGGCAAACCTACAGAGATCCTGTTATATTATTTGTTTGAGTTTTTTCTATATATATATATATACTCTTGAGATGTAACTGTTCAACCTAGGACCGTGAGACGTTGCTTAGCGTCCGAACAAGATTCGGGTGTGGACGCCGTACGTGGAGTCGTGTAACGTCATTTAGAGAGTTGATACCACGATCCTATATTTTGCGTGCGTGCTTTACCAAGTACTTCATACCATAGGACACTTGACACTATTTTATATGACAGAATCTTTCCTGAGTTATTTATGGTGATTATGTATAGGCTTACAGGATTTATGATATGAGACTTGCATATAAATATATATTATTACAACTCGTTGTACTAGCTAAAGGTCATGATCTTGCGTGTTATGGACAAGAGACGTCATGGACATGAAATGTGAGGTTATATTGGGTAGGGAGAGACACACAGGCAACAGGCTGATTATATATATACTTTACTATTGGAGATGCTTTAGTCTTTGTATCAGAGTTTGGCCCATTACGTGATATTCTTGCTGCTACGGGCTCCCCGACACAAAGCTTGTAGTGGTCTCCGCCTAAGTACTAGTGATGCTCTCATTTAAATTTTACATAGCTGGTTACATAGATTGCCCTAAGGATCTATTTTATATTTACTGTATTTTATTTGGCTTGAGTGTTTATTGTACCTTACTATGTCCCCTGAGGACCTGGATCCGGATTATGTCCCTAAGTACAGTAGAGGAGGATTACCCCGAGATATATGGGACATGAGCTGACGTTGGAGCAGTATTGGCACTAGAGGACAAGGTTGTGCCAGAGGATTTCTCCTGAGTATTCCATTACTTACTCAGTTATCTATGTTTATTGTTATTTCATATCGTGACTCATGGACATATGTATTGATGCTATTCTCTTTTCTTTATTGTGTCGGGTTGTTCCCCGACACACTATTTATTGGACTTATTAATGGACTATTTCTTTATCTATTATCTTGACAAGTCTATTATATTGAATAATGTTTACTTTGTGTGGATGAGATTAGAATTATATTGTGATAGATTGTGTAGACTATAATTATATTTGTTACAGCTTAAGTGCACTCTAACGGGTCTAATATATTGGGTTTGCCCATTGGAGATGTGTTGTTGGCTATTGCCACGTGGCTAGTCCCTCAGTATTTTGGGACTAGGGTACGACATGGCCCAAAGCCTAGACGCACAGTGGAAGATACGGTTCGAACAACGAGAACCTCCTACCGAGGACGAAGTCGTACATGTCAATCTGGGCAACGAATCCTCCCCCAAACCTATCTTCATCAGCAAAAGTCTGTACGAAGAAGATCGAAAATCCCTGCTACAGCTCATCAGGGAATACATTGATGTCTTTTCCTGGGGTTATGAAGATATGCCAAGGCTAGATCCTCAAATTATGGTCCACAAACTCAAAATTTTGCCCAACGCCAAACCGGACATAATAAATTCTACCGAAGCTGAAGTCAACAAGTTGATAGCTAGTAGCTTCATCCGCGAGGAACAACATCCTGACTGGGTAGCCAACATAGTGCCTGTCGTTAAGAAGAATGGAAAGACTCAAATTTGCATCGACTTCTGTGATCTAAATATGGCATATCCTAAGGATGAATTCTCCCTCCCGATCACCGACATACTGATTGCCAATACCATTGACTTCGTGCGCATGTCCTTCATGGCCGGCTTCTCAGGCTACAACCAAATCAAGATATTTTTTGATGACGAGAAGCATAGATCGTTCCGGACCCTAATATGCATATACTGCTACACGGTCATGCCTTTCAGTCTAAAGAATGCAGGTGCTACATACTAGTGAGCTATGAGAACCATTTTTTGTGAACATCTGTGCAAGACAGTGGAATACTGACATCACCGTCAAGAGTCGCTCTAAAGATGATCACCTCCAAGACTTGAGTATTGTGTTTGACTTAATACGCACACACCGCCTCAAGATGAACCCTATCAAATTCTTTCTGGGAGTCTCTAGTGGAAAATTCCTGGGTTTCGTCATCACTTTTCGGGGTATTCACATAGACCCCGACAAGACCAAGGCCATCCTGGAAATGAGCCAGCCAAAGAACCTCCGGGACTCTCCGGCCTTGAAGGGAGGCTGACATACATCAGGAGGTTCATATCAAACCTCTCTGGACATTGTCGACCGTTCACCCAGCTCATGAAGAAAGGTGTGTCCTTTGTCTGGGATAAAAAATGCTAATGCACGTTTGACGACATCAAGGAATACCTATCAAACCCTCCTGTTCTGGGGGCCCCGGTCACGGGAAAGCCCTCCTTGCTCTATTTACGTGCGATGGAGCACTCTCTCGGTACCCTGTTGGCCCAGAATAATGATGCAAGCCACGAGTAGGCCATATACTACATTAGCCGGATGATGGTCGGCGCGAAGCATAAGTACACCTTCCGTTAAGAAGGAATGCCTTGCTCTAGTATTCGCTATTCAGAAAACTCGACATTACGTGTCTGGACAGACCATTCATGTAATCTAGCGAGTCAACCCCCCCAGGGTCCTCATGACCAAACCAGGGGCACTCAGTTCCCGCTTGGCTACCTGGATAATACTATTATTTATATATGATATGATGTTCATCCCAGAAAAGGCCGTCAAGGGTCAAGCACTGGCCGACTTTCTGGTAGCCCACCTAGAGTCAGAAACCTCGAAGCTCTATGAGGAGATTCCAGACAGACGAGACGACGGACTCCAACGTCACTTGTAAAACCCCTCACCCAAAAATTAGGTATTTTGTGTGTATTCTATATTTATTGGGTTTATTTAGAATATTTTTAAAATCAATTTAAATTCAGTTGTTGTATAAGGATACTTCACCATAGTTTGAACATTAATGACATAGGAAGACCCTAAAATCTATATCGTCCTTTGTAGGAAGTAGGCTACACATGAGACACTACCTATAAGATCTTCATGTGACGCAAAATTTGACCATTTAGCATTAATACGGCACTAGCGTAACAAACGTAGTTTATTGTGTTTAAAATTAAGATATTTTTATATAAATAATTTATTTGTGATTATTTTCCAATCCAACACTTTTCAAATAGCAACTCATAATTCCTCTATGTCAATTTAGTCCAATTTCCTCTTTTATAGGATTTATTTATTTATTTATTACTATTTTAATACCATGGAATCAAATCAAATCTATGTCAAACTAATTAATTGATTATTTTTTGACTTTTAAATAACTAACAACCTAATTAGAAAATAATTAAAACTAATCCTAAACCTACCCATGACCCCCCTTTCAAACCTGCGGACCCCCCTCTTTTTTTCGCCGATCTCTCTCTCTGTCTCTCTCTCTATACCCATATATATATATATATATATATATATATATATATATATATATATATATATATATATATATATATATATATATATAAAAACTAATCCAAAACCTACCCATGACCCCCTTTCAAACCTGCGGAAACCCCCCTCCCTTTTTCGCCGATCTCCCTCTCTCTCTCTCTCTCTGCCCATCAATATATATACATATCTCTCATCTAAATCCCTAACCTTATTCTTCTTATCTAAAACTCTAACTTCCTTCTTTATCTCCTTCCCCCAAGCCGCCACCACCATCACCAAGCCGACCCCCCCTTCACGTTAACAACACCATCTCCTTCATCCAAGAACCCTAGTTCTTCATCCTTCTCTCTCTAGTAAGTCTTATTCTTTCTCAAAACCTCTCTATTGTGTATGAATGCATGAATAATTGTTGTATATATATAAATAGATGATTTTTATATGTGATTGTAACCCATTACGATATTCTTTATTGTAGGATTCTACTTTAGGGTTTGCATGTAAAGAATTGAACCCATGAATGCTTGTATGCACTCATAGGTAGAAACCTTGATTAAACCTTATTATTAATATAGAAATATGATGTTTAAATTATTTTTATCCATATTTTTACTTTTTATTCTAGAATATTAAATTATTATTATTTTTGGAATAAATTGTATGTACAATGGGAATGGTGACCTAGTTTTATGTTTTCTCCAAAACCCCTCATCGTACCCTTCTAAAATTTTGTAGATAATTAATATATGATGCTATTAATCTATATTTAGTTCAGTTTTAAAAAAAATTACTACTTGATTTTGACCCTGCTGCACCCAAATCATGGTTATGTCACTATATATATATATATATATATATATATATATATATATATATATATATATATATATATATTTCTGTTGGATATGAATAACTTACATGTTTTACATTTCCTGTCCGATATGAATTGATAATTGACCCCAAAACAACATAACAATATCACATTTAATAATGTTCCTATCATAAGATTACTTAGTATTGGTTTTAGGTGAGTTGGGTCAACCCTCTCACCAGTACATAGTAATATATTGACCTACGTTTG
The DNA here is from genome assembly GCA_036927795.1 of Iris macrosiphon. Classification (NCBI taxonomy): domain Eukaryota; kingdom Viridiplantae; phylum Streptophyta; class Magnoliopsida; order Asparagales; family Iridaceae; genus Iris; species Iris macrosiphon. Next base: position 57,489,280 of record JAYESA010000004.1, read on the forward strand.
TGTACATCCACATGTGTTAAGGATTTACATGTGCAGTGAGTAGCTTGAACAGTTCTGAGGCATTGAAGGACTTGTGGGCCAAACAGAAGCTCTTCTTGAAGAGATGATATCTTCGGTTATAAAGACCATAATGTATGTAACATTTTAATTCGTTTGTACCAGTGAGTTGTAAACCAAGGCGACATGTTCTATGTAATCCTGGTAAGATTCAGTTGGCTATTAGAAGCTCTTGTATTCCACTACAAGTGTTATAATCCATTGTAAATATCAATAAAAGAGACATTTATTTATATCATTGTTGTGAATTCAATTTGTCTGCTTAATTTTCTGCTGCAATGTCGTTGTTTTGAAGAAATATCATTCTCTATTAATTTTGTCTTGTACAAATACAATCTAGACTTTTACAGTATCACGTCCAGTGGTTACTTTTAATTCTCCAAAATTGGAGCATGACACAATCTTGCAATCAAAAAATAACTATCAAGCACCACTTCCCAGTAGGGACTGGAGGACATGTTGTATGTGTGATCTAATGTCATATTTTTCTCTAAGATTGATCTTTGAAGTAGTGTCCAGCATATCCAGATCCAACCAAGCGACAAATGGATGACAACTTTCAAGACTTGTGAGGATCCTTATGAGTGGTTGATGGTGCCAATTGGGTTATCAGACACCTTAGCACTTTTACGCGACTTATGAACTAGGTACTTAAGTTATTTAGTGGGTACTTCATAGTTGTTTACTTTGTTGATATCTCGATCTTAACAAAAGCGAGAAAGAGTATGCAATAACACTTCGAGAGAGATTCTAATAGCACTAAGGAGAATAGGTTAAGCATCAATCATCAGAAGTGTAGTTTCCTCACCAACCACATATCTTCTTGGGCTTTGGGTGATATCTTCTTGGGCTTTGGGTGAGCACGGATGGCATATCCGTGAATGATGTGAAGGTCAGGGCTATCTGAGAATAGCCCACACCGAAGGAAGTATCCAATGTGAGAAGCTCCATAATCTCACAACTTTCTATCGACCCTTCCTCGCAGTAGCATTGTGGTGCCAATTACATTATAACTAAAGAAGGAAAAGTTACATTGAGGACCAGAAGCTGAAGCCAGCTTTGCCTTGATCAAGAAGAAGTTATCTAATGTCCCACTCCTAAATTTTTTGAATTCTGGCATCTCTGTGGTTGATTGCGACACAAGCATTATCGTTCGGATTTAAGAGGGTCTTTCTGTAGCCTACGCAGCTAGAAACTTGGCAAAGACTGGAAGAAATAGACTTATTGAAGCAAGGGTCGCCATGTGTACCATGAGCCACCCCAGACAGATGGCTACACAAAGGTTGTGAATCAAACATTAGGGAATATGTTTCACAAAACCATCGACAGGAGGCATAAATAGTGGAGTTAACCCTGGAGCAAACAGAGATGTCAAACATAGCATGAATCCATCAACCGGGAGACTATGTTATGAAAAGCGTGCTTAAGTGGCGCTCCGCTTAAGCGAGTTTTAGAATTATAACACCTCGCTTAATGAAATTTTGACCAAGAAAAACGACCTTCACTTAAGTGCGCTTAGACGTATCACTTATTAGCGCCTCGCTTAGTCTTAGACGCTGGAAAAAAAAAGTATTTTAAAAAAAAAACCAAATCAAAGCCTTTGTTATTTACATAGTTGGAGACTTAGAAAACTTTAAGTAGGAACTTTAGAGACTTAGCTTTTATGTTTGATAGTATTTTGATGACTACGTAGTATGTATGCATTGTGTGGCTTGTAGTTTGCATTTTGATTCTAATATTTATATTGTTACTTTGCTTGTTTGATAATTGGTATCATGCATATACTAATAGGATTGTATGAAAAAATATTAAAATTTGTGTGTATATAGAATATTTTTACATGTAGGAGCAAAGGTAGGTAAAAATAGGTACTTGCAAGCTTGAAGCACTAACTAAGCGCCTGCTAAGCACCGCTTAAGCGAGGCGACAACCTCGTCGCCTTATCTTACCTCGCCTCGCCTCATGCTTAATACAACATAGTTAGGAGGTCCTCTTTTGATATCGCTGATATATGTTCTCCTCAACATATCTTGGATTTGGGTACCCTGTTAAGTCCTTAGGTGAAGTATCATAAGCAGACCATATGTTGGAGCATAGGCCCATTAGTACATGAGGTGTTCCAAAAGGTTATGGAGTGTATAAGGAGGTGTGATGATCAACATCGACAGTATAAGGTGGTCGATGAGGGTGATCTGTTTATAGTCCATAAGGATTATAAACATCTCAAAGATCTTCAATGTTGTTGATCAGTTCGAGCACTTAGTTCCAACAGGTAGAGAGCTCCCATACCATTGACGAACTCGCAGATGAGTTTATATTAATAGAGGAACCCGATGCAGGGCTCGACTAGTCAATCGGTTAGTCAATCCCATTATTATTGCTTATGCAACAATAAGTCAGAAATAACATGTCCTTATTTGCATTTGTGTTTTGGATAGTTAATTATTTTGACTTGATTTTCGGGCTAGGATTTTGTATTGCTATATGTAGCCTCCATTAGAAGGTTCGCATTATGAGTATAAGAATCGTTTAAGACTCTTATTATAGATATTGGTATAGGTGCATTCAACAATTTTGGACGTTTCCATTGGAGTTTCGGAGTTCTTCCTTTACCAAGTCAAATTTAGTAAGCGTTATTGCAAAAAACTAAAATTACTTAGGTAGCCATTGCTATATATATATATATATATATATATATATATATATATATATATATATATATTCCTAGCTAAAGGATGGGGATCGCTGTTCAATTTTTTTTTATGACATTATCCGTACAAGACAACACAGAAACTGTGTGAATAAACTTATTAATGCTTAGGGTCGGGTTATGTCGGCAACGGAAGAAATCAGGGATGAAGTAGTTAACTACTATCGACAACTCTTCAACCAAACTAATTACCGCACGGAGTTTCCAGATATTATATATAAGAAGCTGGTTTTCGAGGAGGATAATCGCCGTCTATGTGCACCAGTATGTATGGAGGAGATAGAAAGTATAGTGAAGCATGCTGACCCCAACAAAGCTCCTGGCCCAGATGGGTTCAATAAAAAAAAATTTAAAGCTCATTGGAAAATGCTTAAATATGATATTTTAAATATTGTCCAGGATTTCTTTGATAATGGGCGACTTCTACAGGATCTCAACCACACCTTCCTCACACTTATTCCCAAAAAAGAAGGTGCCACATCGCTTGCTGACTTTCGGCCTATCTCGTGCTATAATTTTCTGTACAAAATCATAACCTATGTTATGTGTCGAGTATTATGCAATGGCTCATATCCTAGAACCAAGCGGCATTTGTCAAAGGGAGATCTATTGCATAGAATAGCCTACTAGCTCATGATATGGTGCAAAATTTTAATAAAGTGGATGGCCGAAAAGCTTGTATCAAGCTTGATCTGCGGAAGTCTTATGATCCAGTTAACCGAGAGTTTGTTTGTCATATCATGAAGGCAATGGGTTTCGACGCAATATGGGTGGACAGGTTCATGAGTGTATTACGACACCTTCTTTCTATGTGCTAATAAAGGGGCAACCGCATAGTTTTATCTCGAGCAACTGAGGCCTGCGACAGGGGGATCCGCTTTCACCATACATTTTTACCCTGGTTATGGAATGCTTCACATGTATGATGGATGTAGCAGTCCACAACAAGTGCATCATACCTCTCTATCGGAATGTATCACCTATTGTTTCACATCTGATTTATGCTATTTTTGGTTCCTTTAAACAGGGGCCTGCAGTATTTGGGATAAATAATGAATAACTTCGAGGATCTATCTAGCCCTATGTTACCCAAACTCTTCACTTTAAGGAGAAGATATGTGTCCACCTGATAGGACATGGGTATGGGTATGAAGTCCGTATCGAATCCTCCATGGGGATAATCGAATCCTTCATGGTCCTTCATGGTGACAAACAGAAGACTTGTAGTGAAGTAGATAATTTATATTAATGTGGTAGTGAAGTAGATAGTTTATTTTAATATGGTAGATTGGTAGTAAAGTTATGAAACCTTACAAATTTAATTACAGGATGTCCTTTTATAAAACCATAAAAATTTATTTATAAGCTTAAATAGATAAAACCAAGCAAACTTTATTATAAGTGTCTTTTTATAAAATTATGCAAATTTAATTAGAGAGTATATTTTTTTTATAAAATTGTGCAAATTTAATTATATGTCTTTTATGAAGTCATACAAATTTAATTACATGATGTGTCTTTTTATGAAACCATGTTCAAATTTTTTTTTTAATAGTCATATCCTCGTACCCGTATCCAAAATTTGAATACTTTTTAGTCGTGTCTGTGTGTCCTTCAATTATGAGTTTGAAGGACCCAACTCTTGGATATGTGCTCATACCTGACATGCTTACCCGATTCCAGGTAACATATGTAATGCCCACAACCGCACGGTGGGTTACGCTGAGTCAGATTGAATAAAACAAATGCTGGTTACATTTGAATTATTGGATTTTGGGAAGAAGTATTGATTGAGTTGTTTCATGTGCAGATGGCTAGCGGGTTAGATGAAAATTAGGTGTTCATTCAGAGCAGTACTGAGATAGCTGGTTTGGAATGATAATGCCATCTTCCTTAGTCCGATCGGTCGGATGATTTGTAGAGCACGACCTGCTCGTACGGTCATACCAGTTGAGTAGATCACGCTTGCATCGGACCACGGATTCAAGGGATTGGCCGTATCGGTAGGACAGGATGCTTAACGGGATCAAACATTGTGAGTGGGCTCTTTCCCTTCTCCTCTACTCCTTCATGCCTAATAATATGGAAAATGCATAATAGGCTTGAACACTTGGATTGAAACATTGGAAATCACTATACTGAGACGTGCATAGAGTGTACACCGTTTGCTTGAATTGCCTTGTGGCTTGAATTAGTTTTTGCGTTGGATAGTTGGAGCTAGAGTTGGAATATTACATTTGAGGCAATTGGTTGAATAATTAGGATTATGCTTGGAAAGTTGGAATAATACATTGAGGCATTGGAAATACTGGGATTCGGGCGAGCGAGCGTGCATCCGTACATGAGTATCACTTGGTCGCTTTGTCTTGCAAAGCGAGCAGTTGTGGTTCGAAACCGAACAACTACATCGGCGAGGGCATTGTGCCACTGTTGGGGCATTGTGCCACAGGATTGTTCTGAGCGTGGGGTATTGCACCCAATTTGGAATACATTGATGAGAAACGGCATTATGATTATAGGAATAACTTGATATTTGTGCCTTGGACAATATGTTGGAAGAATGGTTATGGATGTTATGGTTATGGATGTTTTGGTTGGATAATTCATGAAACGAGTCTAGGATAGCTTGGTGGGGCAAGAATGTTTGATCCTCTCGTCATACCTACTTTCTGTATGTCACGGACAACCTGTGTACACAGGGTTTGACATTTCCTCGAAATGGCATTCCGGGGCACTGGAACCGTATCGATCCGGAGGGAAATATTGATTTGTGCTAGTCACGATGCATTGCGGGACCTCCAGTGGGGCTTGCTACCCGGGCTGATAGGGCGTACCGTAAATGCTTGGAATATGTCCTTTATGGCTTTGCCAGTGACTTCATATAGATAAGAGTTGGTTTGCTTTACTTTGGTTGGTTTGTGCTTCGTTTAGGCGTGGCCACCTTGCCTCGGCAAGAGTGTGCACTTTGAGATTTGGATTATAAGTGTTGGTTGAGGATGGATATTGAGGCTTGGTTGATGGTTCGATATGTTATCGTGTTGCTTGGGCTTGAGTAGGTCAGTTTGCATGCTAGAATCCTTCGGGTTGGTTATATTTTGCTTGTCGATTGGTTTGAGTTGAATGCTTGCATGCTTAAACTGCTTTACAGCTTTCCTTAACATGTCATCCCTATACCATGAAATGAATCTAGGATTCAACTAGAAAGATCACCATATAACTGTTTGTATTCACTATTTTACTTAGTGTCGGCTTAGACGAGTGGGTTACCCCGCTCACCAGTACGGCTGTGTACTGGCCCACGTTTGAGGGCATTATTTCAGGTACGCAGGTGTAGTGGCGCTGCTTGGATATACGAAACATGATGTATGAACTGTAAGTACCTTTGTGGGCTAGATAAAGAGCAAGAGTATTTTATCGCCTTTGAGGCAATCGCCTTTGTGGTATTTCATTTGGACCTTATCGAGAGCTTTGCTGCGTATTACTCTGATGTGTGCTTGGTACACAATACTTGACTTTCGTTGTAACTTGGTCGTTTCGATGATAACTTTGGTGTTTGACAACATCGCCTTGTACGAGGGCAACTCCAGGCTCGTACGGCATCACGTCCCGATGAGAACGATTGTCCTGCGGGAGAGCTACAAAATGGTAATTCACGTTCAGCAAGGACTATTGAGGTTGCGGGAGATTGAGGCATGAAAAATTGGTATCTGAGTGCCTGGTTCATTTTCTCGGACTTGGTCCTTCACTTCATCACAAACTCTAAATAGCTTCCGCGTGTCGTCTAGCTCTTGACTCTACTCAGTGCCGCATTGGATGTTTTATGCAATAAATCTATATATTGCTAGTTGTGGCTGCATGTTGTTTTACGTTGTGTTGCTTTGGTTGGTTTTCGTTAGATCGCTTAGCATCCTTAGGCGTTGTTGCATTTATGCAGCAAGTTGGGTGGCGTTATTGCATTTGTGCAACAAGTTGAGAGTTGTCATTGGGTTGGGTTGCCTTATCGTTCTGGGAGTTTTTGATTGCATCAGTGGATCTGTTGGTTGGCAGACGAGATTGGTTATGCGGCATGTTGTGAGTAGAAGCATCAGATGAGAATGGATTATTGCACGAGTTGCTCGTGTAGCGATTGTGTTGGATAGAAGTTTGATTTTGGATGGGTATATCACATAGCACATCGGTTGAGCAGGTTTGAGTTTGACTTGGGAATATCAGGATAGTGTTGCACGAGTTGCTCATACAACAAATATAAGGAACAGTTGGGTATTGGGTTGGATTACTTGGAAGAGGGCTCGATGCACGGGATTGCTCGTGTTACAAAAGTATCGGATGATTTTGAGAATAGCTGGAAGCCTCGAGAATGGAACCTTGCACAAGTTGCCTAACGAGATTGATGGAAATAGTAGGATGGTTAAAGAATTGGCTGAGTTTTGTGTCAGACTTGAGTTGGAAATGGTAGGATCACGCATAAAGGATGGTTCGAACGGATCTTAGATCAGTACAAGGAATCATAATGCGAGTACCGACTTGATTCAGAGTGGTATATGGGATACCACATAGTGAGCAAGGCATTTAAATATTTTGGCTAGACATCAATCGAAATTGCCTCAACAGACTCGGGTAACGGGAATACAAGTTGGTTGGTGCACATCGGTTGAGTTGGAAAGAATAAAAATGGAGCAAGCGAATATTGAGTTGAGCAATCAAGAACGAACTTGTGCAAATGGAAGTATCGTTGAACTCGAGAGCATGGACGAGATCGGAACGAGCTATGGGAATGAGTGTTTGGAAATTTAAGGATAGCGAGCACGGATTATGATTTTGGGCAACACATTTGAGCTGTTGGTTGAGTAATGAAACACGATTTTGGTTTGGAGGGGCAATTCGATGGTTTCACATGGACTTGAAGGATTTTGGATATTGCTGCTTGAGAAGTTGACTCAGGTTTAGCAGAAATAAAATTTTGAGCAAATGGTGCAACAAGGGTAAACAGATTCTTCGGAAGACGTGAACGGATGAGGCAACAACTGAGGCAAAGATTATGGCGGACAGACTTTTGAAGATAGCTAAATGTGGGAGCAACGTCGAAACAAATCACTGTGCTGCTCGAGCAATTGGACTTGCATTGTGGAACGCGGCAAATGGATAAGAATTTGGGAGCAAGTCTTTGGTTTTGAGAATCAATTGCAATTAGTGGTGCGAGTAGACGAACATGGCAATTCGGAAATTTGATGGATTCAGGGCAGAACGACGGATTGATGGAAGACGGTTTCAACGAGCGCAGTTCTCGAATTTTGGCTTGGATAGATAGCAAGACTCTAGGTGGTTAAGCGGCATTGGTTGACAGATCATTAAAAGTAGTGCATAAATTTCTCGGATTCGAAAGTTCACTCGGATGGAATGGTTGGATTTTGATTCGGATTTGCAGATGAGACTAGCATGGTTCATAGTAACTGTCCATCGTGATGATTATAGTTATCGAGCGTAGATTTGGGACAGCTGACCCTAGCGACTTGTCCGTCGAATCGGAGATAAATATTGTAGACCCATAGAACGACCCTTGAGGTAGCGTATTTGGGGATGCGTCAAGGGCAGATGTGAGTAGTGTGTGTTAGAGATTTGGCTTATTGACTGAGTGTTGGATTTAAGAGACCCTTGGGATAGTCTTCAGCTGAAGATGCAGCCGGAAGATCGAAGCGATGGTGGGATTGGCCTAGTCAATTGATGAGATTCAGAGTCGCAGATTTTTGTAGATGGCATCGCCTCTGACTCATCGTGCCCTGGAAGGGAATAGCATTCATATGAATTAACGACTGTAAAACTAGCTCGTGAAGTTAAAGCAGCGGCTCGTTCAGATCAAATCCTTGCGAATACTGGAAGGAACAGATGTGCCTCAGATTTACAAGATGCATCGGAACTTAGTCTAGGAAGCGTGCTCGTTCAGAAGGCAAAGGTGATATCCTATGCTTCGAGGCAGTGGAAGCAGCGCGAAAAACTATTCCATGCACAACCTAGGAATTGTGGAGAGTGTGTCCACATTAAAATCGTGGTGACACTATCCCTTTGGCGTGGCGGTAAGATCTTCGTGGATCACACGAACCTCAATATAGATATTCACCCAGCGAGGTATTGAGATTGAGAAAGAGTTGTTTGGTTGAGCTGATAAAAATAAAGTTTGATATTTGGGTAAGTCGCCTAGCTGGGGTGGTATCATATGAGTTGATCATTCGGTGCACGAGATATATTTGGAGATGTTGCTAGTGCGGATTCAGAAATAGTTGGATGGATTTAGATGGAACACGAACTGATTGAGTCGGTGGAAAATAATTATAATTGAGAATAGTGCTCAAGCGAATATGCTGGAATAGAAATTATGATTGGTTCAATTGGGAGTAAAACAATGGATGCCTCGAACATAAAGATACCCTTGTAACTTGTCCAAATTCGCTATCGCAAATCTCGGCTGAAATACATGTATTTTAGGGACGCCTTAAATATGTGTACGATCCAAAACTAAGCGATACAAAGAATTCGTATTGAGCTGCAAGGAGGATGTGGGAATTCAAAATTTATACGAGCGTTCAGCAGAGCGAGATTCTGAGTCAGAATCGTGAGTATGAGAGTTGCATAGAGCAGAGTTATGGATTGGATAAATGGCATGTGATAGGAATGAGTACCAGCACGGTTCGTGGATGAACCTGATTCTAAGTAGTATATTATGTAACGCCCGCAACCGCACGGTGCGTTACGCTGAGTCGGATTTAATAAAACAAATGCTGGTTACATTTGAATTATTGGATTTTGGGAAGAAGTATTGATTGAGTTATTTCATGTGCAGATGGCTAACGGGTTCGATGGAAATTAGCTGTTTATTCAGAGCAGTACTGAGATAGCTGGGTTGGAATAATAATGCCATCTTCCTTAGTCTGATCGATCGGATAATTTGTAGAGTACGGCCTGCTCGCACGGTCATACCAGTTGAGTAGATCGCGCTTACATCGGACCACGGGTTCAAGGGATTGGCCGTTTCGGCAGGACATGATGCTTAACGGGATCAAACATTATGAGTGGGCTCTTTCCCTTCTCCTCTACTCCTTCATGCCTAATTATATGGAAAACACGTATAGGCTTGAACACTTGGATTGAAACATTGGAAATTACTACATTGAGGCGTGCATAGAGTGTACGTCGTTTGCTTGGATTGCCTTGTGGCTTGAATTGGTTTTTGCGTTGGATAGTTGGAGCTAGAGTTGGAATATTATATTTAAGATAGTTGGTTGAATGATTGGGATTATGCTTGGACAGTTGGAATAATACATTGAGGCATTGGAAATATTAGGATTCGGGCGAGCGAGTGTGCATCCGTGCATGAGTATCACTTGGTCGCTTTGTCTTATAAAACGAGCAGTTGTGGTTTGAAACCGAACAAATGCATCGGCGAGGGCATTATACCACTGTTGGGGCATTGTGCCACAGGATTATTCTGAGCGTGGGGTATTGCACCCAATTTGAAATACATTGCTGAGAAGCGGCATTGTGATTATGGGAATAACTTGATATTTGTGCCTTGGGCAATATGTTGGAAGAATGGTTATGGATGTTTTGGTTGGATAATTCATGGAACGAGTCTAGGATCGCTTGGTGGGGCGAGAATGTTCGATCCTCTCGTCATACCTACTTTCTGTATGTCACGGACAACCTGTGTACACAGGGTTTGGCATTTCCTCGAAACGGCATTCCGGGGCACTGGAACCGTATCGATCCGGAGGAAAATATTGATTCGTGCTAGTCACGATGCATTACGGGACCACCAGAAGGGCTTGCTTCCCGGGCTGATAGGGCGCACCGTAAATGCTTGGAATATATCCTTTATGGCTTTGCCAGTGACTTCATATAGATAAGAGTTGGTTTGCTTTACTTTGGTTGGTTTGTGCTTCGTGTAGGCGCGGCAACCTTGCCTTGGCAAGAGTATGCTCTTTGAGATTTAGATTATAAGTGTTGGTTGAGGATGGATATTGAGGCTTGGTTGATGGTTCGATATGTTATCGTATTGCTTGGGCTTGAGTAGGTCAGTTTGCATGCTAGAATCCTTCGGGTTGGTTATATTTTACTTGTCGATTAGTTTGAGTTGAATGTTTGCATGCTTAAACTGCTTTATAACTTTCCTTAACATGTCATCCTTGTTTAGGATAATAAACGAGAAAAGATTTAATGAATGCGGAAAACGAGGTCTTGTGCGAAGACCCGCCCTTCTTTTATGTTTACAAACAAGATTGTACAAATTTGATCCTACACGAGGATGTCTAAGTATAATTTATTTAATCTGGGTGAATATTGCTATAGGTGTCTGATCTGCAGTCGATCATTTTAGCCCTTGGACCACATGATGTTGAAGAAGTGCCGTGGAAGACAGGTAGCACCTTCGAAGGTTGCTAAAGAGGGTGAATGCCTGATGCCAAAGTCGTCGATCCCTTCTCTTTTCCTGAGCTCTGAATTCTCCTCTCTCTCTTTCTCTCTCCTCTATTTCTCCTTTCAATTTTGTCGACCTTCTCCTCTGTTGATAGAGGTCTCTATTTATAGAGTTTTAGTGACAGTGACCACTCAGTCGGTGTAAAAACCGAGTAGTGGAAAGTACAACACCCTTTTACACAACGGTTAAAATAACCAATGTCTGCGTATAGATAATCTTTTGAATGAGCGTGTGACGCGGATCCAACTAAGGGACAAAACGCGTATAACTGCTACGAAGATCATGGCGTAGAAGCCACGTAGGTAGGTATCCCTCGTGTAGAAGAGGTTGGCATAGAAGCCAATGTCTGTCACCATGGCATAGAAGCCAAATAGTTATCAAACCGGCATAGAAGCCGAATAGGCGTAGAAGCCGAGTGGTCATAGAGGCCGAGTGGGCGTAGAAGTCGAGTGGTCATAGAGGTCGAGTGGGCGTAGAAGCCCAGTGGTTATAGAGGCCGAGTAGGCGTAGAAGGCCGAATGGGAGTAGAAGCCGAGCAGGCACCGAAGCTGAATAGGCGTAGAAGCCGCGTAACATGCCAGAGTGATGATGTGGACGTCTTAGCCGGAATTACGGCTCTTGGAGATAATCAGATCTCTTACATTAAATGCAGAGATCTGCCCCCATCCTTGAATCCTGTGCGAAGAGTAACCACTGTCGTGGCAGTCTGTTCGTCTTCTGCGGAGCGTAAGGAGCTCACGTTTGCTTGTGTAAAACTAGGCAGCGTATTCCCTTGTATGCGTAGGAGCAGCTCTCGCAAAGGATATGTCACTAAACGACAGTTCGGTGACATTTAATCAAATCTCCTGCATTAAATGTGGAGATCCGCCATCATCCTGCGCATTAAATACAGAGGTGTGTTTTGAGGGTCTGCCACCCTTCTGTGCATCAAACGCAGAGACATGCCTCAGGCATCTGTCAATATTCGGCGCATTAATTGCAGAGACGTGCCTTGAGGGCCTGTCACCGCCCTGTGCATTAAATACAGAGATGCGCGAAGTGCAGCTCTTGACGTGGCAGGCGGTTTACCTTCCGCGGAGCGTAAGGAACTCTCATCTGCCTGTGTAAAACTAGGCAGCGTGTTCCTCTGTGTACGTAAAAGCGATTTACGCAAGGGAAATGGCAGTAAGTGACAGCCTGGGTTGCAGTACCGTGCCATCATTATAGCCGTCGCCTGGGTAGTCGAGCAGTATCCCTTTGTCAGAAGTCGAGACGTCAGTTTCATTGCAGGATCTGACAGGTTCATTTCGGACAATACGAAGCGTCCCTCGTACACTTCAATGCTGCATTAAAAGCGGATGAGTTTTACGCCATAAAGGCGATGAAGCACCATGTTTATGCTGAAGCGGCCTGGATATACTGCCCTACGCGGATGGTCCTCAAGCCTATATTTCACGCTGTGCTCGGCGGAGAATCTCTGTTCGTACGTTGAAGGCTCTGAAGTCCTCTGTTTACGCTGCTTTGCATCAATATGCTGCGTAGAGCCATCTAGCGTATTTTTCATGCTTCTATAATCCCTATGCCATAAAATGAATCTAGGATTCAACTAGAAAGATCACCATATAACTGTTTGTATTCACTATTTTACTTAGTGTCGGCTTAGACGAGTGGGTTACCCCGCTCACCAGTATGGCTGTGTACTGACCCACGTTTGTGGGCATTATTTCAGGTACGCAGGTGTAGTGGCACTGCTTGGATATACGAGACATGATGTATGAACTGTAAGTACCTTTGTGGGCTAGAAAAAGAGCAAGAGTATTTTATCGCCTTTGAGGCAATCGCCTTTGTGGCATTTTATTTGGACCCTATCGAGAGCTTCGCTGCATATTACTCTGATGTGTGCTTGGTACACAATACTTGACTTTCATTACAACTTGGTCATTTCGATGATAACTTTGGTGTTTGACAACATCGCCTTGTACGAGCGCAACTCCAGGCTCGTACGGCATCACGTTCCGATGAGAACGATTGTCCTGCGGGAGAGCTGCAACGTGGTGATTCACGTTCAGCAAGGACTATTGAGGTTGCGGGAGATTGGGGCGTGACAACATAGGTATGGCCTACATTTGAACAGGGAGAAAAGCAAGATTTATTTTAACTGCACTGTCCATACAAATTTAATTATAATCTTAAATACATAAAACCAAGCAAACTTTATTATAAATATCTTTTTATAAAATTATGCAAAATTTTATTAGAGAGTATATCTTTTTTATAAAATCGTGCAAATTTAATTATATGCCTTTTATGAAGTCATACAAATTTAATTATATGATGTGTCTTTTTATGAAACCATATTCAAATTTTTTTTAATAGTCATATCCCCGTACCCGTATCCAAAATTTGAATACTTTTTAGCCGTGTTCTTGTATCCTTCAATTATGAATTTGAAGGACCCGACTCTTGGATATGTACTCGTACCCGACACGCTTACCCGAGTCCAGGTAACATATGTCTGGCCTATATTTGAACAGGGATAAAAGCAAGATTTATTTTAACCTGCGCTGTCCAGATCAGGATGGACTCCAGAATATACTACAGATAGAGCGAAGGACTCTGTTAGTGAAATATTTAGCTCTCTCGTTGACAGTCAACTATGCTCATGTGCAGGAATGTCAATCCATGGTAGAGTATATTCGTCGTCAGATTGAGGGATGGCCGGCTAGAAGACTACCCTTCGGAGGAAGAATAGAGCTAGTACGCTCTGTTTTAACGGCAATATAATTGTTCTGGTTCCAGACTATTATGCTACCACTTGCTACCATTAGGAAAGTGAAGAAATTGTGTGCAAACTTTATATGCCGAGGAGGAGTACGCATAATTGCATAGAAGGATCTATATCGGCCTAAAGCCGAGGGTGGTGATGGCTTGCGATCACTTTGCTCCCTCCTAGATGGAGCGAGTATTCGTCTTACGTGAAAAATTCTCTAAGGGCGGTCTTTATGAGCTTAGTGGATGAAGGATAAATATCTAAAGAAAGATAATTTTTGGTGTTAGTGGTTGAATAAAAATTACTCAGTTACGTACAAGGCAATTCTACGTACTAGAAATTCTATTCAATCACTGATCACTCGCACATTTGGTAGAGGGAGGAACACCCACCTTTGGATGGACCCATGGCTCGACCAAAGGAGTTTCAATGATAAAGATGGTCGACAGGCATACATGTTGACGGAAAGAAATAAAATAGTGGATACACTGATTCTGGATGGCCAATGGCACCTCACGATTCACCAAATTGGCACCTCATAGTTAACTAGATTGGCAGGCGGTATACGGAGAATATAAGGAAGATAATAATCGATCCAAACCAAAGTCTAGACAAGTGGACATATGAAGGCTCACATGATGGGGAGTTCAGTTTCAGTCTAGCATGCAACGCCATCCGACAGCATAGTCTGGTAGCAGCAAACATCAAATTTATATGGCTGAAAAAAGTGGTCATAAAGATGCAGCATTATATGCTGAAAGCTCTCCGAGGCGAGTTACTTACAACCGATAGAATTGCACGCTTTGGTATATAAATAAATAACCAAGGATGCCAATTATGTTGTCAAAATCGAGAGACATACAATCACTTATTTTTTAACGTAAGGCCACATAGGAAATTTGGAATCAGCAATGCATTGTTCTTCTAATGCCCGCTTCAACTGACAAAGGCATTATTAGAGTTATTTTTTTGTTATTTATAATATGAGGGTATAAGAGTAATTATGAGTGTATTGTATATCAATAGAAATAGACATGAGATACAACCTAGGATTTTATGTCCTTACAATCTTCTTTCTCATATTCTCTCTTCTCCTACTTTTTTCCTTCTCTCTCTCTATCTCCAAACTTTACTTGATATCAGAGAATATTTTGAAAATACTGTATATACCATCTATGACATGACCGATCAAACTCGGTTATGAGTTCGACATGGGTTTTGGGGCGGCAGCCCCGAAAAAAAAAATTTAGGCTATTTTTTGTCTACTTTTTATGATTCGTCGTTCATCGTTCATCGTTCGTCATTCGTTGTTCGTGATTCATTTATAAGATCTAGGGTTTCTAAAGATCTTCGTTGGTTGTTCGTCATCGATTGAGGTTCGTTGTGAGATCTACGGTTTCAAAGATCTCGTTTTTATGTTGCACCTGCAAATATGGTAGGGACCAAATCTTCTTGCGAGGTTAATAGTTGTGGTGGTTCTCCTTTTACTGTTATTCATAATGATGAATTGGAAAAGTTGATTACAACGGTGAAACTCAATGGTGCGAACTACCTTGCCTGGTTCAAATCTATCAAAGTGGTGTTTAGGACTAAGAAAAAGTTAAAATTTTTGATGGAAGAACCCCCGCCTAAAACTTTTGCTGAGTATGAAGATTAGATGAGTGCAGATGAATAGATTATCTCGTGGTTGTAGCATAGTATGGAGCCGCATATCGCGGCTAATGTTCAGTGGTGTGAATCAAGCAAACAGATTTGGGCATCTTTGGAAGAATCATATTCGCAGAAGCAAAATATTGCCCGTATCTATAAGTTGTACGAGTTATTATTTAATAAAAAACAAAATAAAAAGCATGTGAATGAATATGTGGCTTCAAAGAAGGCTTTTTGGGAGGAACTGCTTCAATATTGTAAAACTCCTATTCCTAGAAATCGTATATACCCTTTTAATTATTAAATATTAATTTAATTGTAGTAATTAGTGGCTAATTAGGAGAAATAAATTTTTAATAATTTTTATTTTAAGTGTTGGCGCATTTAGGGGATTTATGGGACCATCAAGAATTTTTTCGAATTTATTTCATGTAGGAGACCCCTTGAGTAGTTGCTAGCTTAATAGTATGTATTAATATAATCTTAGATTTTCCTATGAGTATATACGTATATATAAATATATATATATATACATATATATTTTAAAGGAAAAGAAAAGAAAAGAAAAGAAAAGAAAAAAAAACCATTAATACCAAATCCAAGCAAACCATTACTAATTCTATCCAACCCTTTGGCCTTTGCTGCATGTGAGCAGCTGCTCCATTGTAGCAAAGTTCCAAGCAAACCCTTTTCAAATAAACAACAGACCCCCCTCCAAGCCCGCGTACGTGAACCGACCGGATCCCCTCTCTCTCTTCTCATATATATATTATTTATTTTATCTAAAACCCTAAACCTAATCATCAAAACTCTCCCTCTTCCCATCTAGACCTAGAGAGCGCCACCACCGCAGCCGGAGAACCCCGCCAGACCGTCCAAACCAATCCCGACGATCGCGATCCCGCGCACTGCAGATTCCACAGCGAGGTACCTGTGTTCCGGAGTTGTTTTCCGTTGCCTCGCTCAACCAAATGCCACCCCGTCTTCATCGGTATGCTCACCCCTTAACCCTCTTCCATATATGTGTGATAGTAGACCTCGAATAACACGTAATCATAGGCGAAAACAGCGCTAAAGTTGGCAAAAATAGATTAAATTCTGGGATCGCAGAAAACTGCGGTGACCACCCATGTTTCCGAGTTCGTATCTCCCACCACAGAGGTCCGAATTTGATGATTCTTTTGGTATACGTAAAAAAATTGACCTAGTTTAATTTTTATTAAATAACCCTAGATTATTAAGTCTGTAGACAGAATTAAATTCGTTGGAAAACCCCACGAATCCACTTTTCCCAGATTTCTAAAAGTTGTGAAACGGAGCGCACCCCGCCAAACGGGACCGCCTCGTCGTGTACCAAGTATACCGAACGGTGTGCCCAGCATAACCAAATACGTAAAAATTTGTGGAAACTGATACAGACGTGTGTGCGGGCCGGAATCAGCCCGTATCCGCGGACACACCCCATGTCGCAACTTTTGCGAAAGTCGTGCGCATTTTGTGCATGCTCGTCAGATTATGATAAAACTTGCGCCACTGGACTCGTGGTAATGTGCTGGTCCTGTGACATAATTTTTACGCAATTATGAGACAGTTGACTAAGTTGCCAATTGGCGGGCCCAACGGTTGACTTTTTGGGCAAAATTGTGTTCGGCCCATCGGAATCCACATTTGGACATACCGTTAGGTTCATATTGACATTTAGAGTTGTTTCTATAATTTGTCTCATTTAGAGACTGTTCCTCTTGGCACGCTTTTCTGTGCAAAGTGGGCCACCCTTGGACCCTAATTTTGTCCTAAATTACCGTTTTGCCCCTGTGTCCAAATTGGACAAAAGGGAAGTGCTATTTAGCTATTTTGCTCATTCTGAAAACGTTGGTGATATTTATTTCAGCATCCGAAGACATTTGTTCGGAGGCCTTAGTTTCTGATTCCGTATCCTTGATATTTGGGCGCGTACACTTTACAAATTCTTGCCAGGCAAGTATACCTTGCCATTGTACTGTATTTACATTCCATATGAGGCATGCATGTTTATTTCTGCTTATTTTAGTTCATTTATTTTAACTACTATATAAATTATGCATCCAAGGAAACTTGGATGCAACGACGGTGTCGTCGTACTATATTTTTATTTATGTATATGCATTGGACCTACTTTATGAGACTACCCCATCTTCATGAGGCATTTATGTTTCATTAGCCATGACACTATTCTTACATGAGTGTGAGTCACATGTAGGACACGAACTTGCGTACTCGGCTGGCCACTGGTACGTATAGGTCGTGCGACGGATAGGGATAACTGCCAATAGAAACTTTGTATGCTAGTAGACCTGGCGGTTATTAGAGGTACTATCATGTCATGGACATGACATGCTTAGAAAATTGGGTGGGGAAAACAACAACTAAGGCATTTGGGCTCCTTTGCACTTTTTTCCTTGTAACCCGTACGCTCCGTCGGAGATGCGCGGTCATGATGACCACTATATATTATATATTATCAGGCGGGCCTCCGTCGTTCAAAAGACGACGTGCCTTTGTAGGCCCCGGGATTTCCAAGAGAACCATACCGATCCCATTTTAGCCAGATAGCCCACTTGGTGGAAAGTTGTTCTCAAACTGCATTCGCTTAGACGGTTAGGCGACCCTATTGGATGTTTACATTTCAGTACTTTATTGGCATGTTTATATGTATCTTGTTACGTCCCTCTGAGGACCTGGTCCCTTTCCAAATATAGATGATCAGGAGTACCCACAGTATGGACCTGGACCTGACGCTACCTATCAGTCTGAGGAGATCTTACCTTCGGATTATATGTGATTCATTACAGCTGTTTAGAGATTTTAGTTGCTATTCTTTTTCGAGACATTTATTCTTATATTAGAGTTTATTCTCTTCTCTCTTTAGTAGTTTTGGTTATAGTCGATTTGCAGTAGATTTGTTTCCACCCGACTATCATACTTTGAGATTTCTTATTGAGACTGCTGATTTGATATTCAGTTATTGATTTTCATTTATCTATTATTTGTATTGTGGATGAGATATAGATTTGCGTGTGACTTGTTGTGACAGTATATTACCACTGTGGATTGGATATTCATGTACAACGTACGTGTGAATATGGTTTCGATATATTAGAGTTCATATATATACGGCTGGCATGTTACGTATTCCTAGTCCTACGTAATTTGGGACTGGGGTATGATATATTTTTAATGGTGGCCCATGCAGGTCGAGAATATATTATCTCGGTTACATAACTGTACCGAACAAGCCTGCGTATAGGAATAGAGTATAAGGATCTCATCCACGCTTGACTGAAACTCATCTTTCCTATTTAATACTTGCATCCTGTTTGAATCCTGTACTTTTTTCTAATCGTTTCGTACATTACCTGCAGAGAGATGGACATGCAAAATGGATGTACTGCCGCCGATGGCGACACAACTTCTGGATTCAATGGTCAGACTCAAGGAGGGACCCCAACGATTCCTAGGCTTCCGAGACTAAATGGACAGACTCACACTCCAATTCCATCTGATCTTCCCGCTTTACCTATTGGGAACCTTCCAGTTTTCCCAATACCACAAGATAGCCAAGCGCAGATGTTCCAATTCTTTCAGATGATGATGCAGGAATAGAGGCAGCAAGCAGCAGAGCAGAGCAAGAATTTTTGGCAGCACTTGAGAGGATGGCTACACAGGCTACTGTACCAGCCCAAGCACTAGCTCCAGTACCTCGAGCTAGGATTGGTTCAGTAAAGGACTTTATTCAGATGGGTCTGAGGTCGTATAAGGGCACTAAGAGTCCGTAGGAGACTACCAACTGGATCACTCACACGCAGAAGCTGCTGGAGGCATCGCAGTTACCTACGGACCTATGGATGACAAGGGTACGGACGCTTCTAGATGGTAATGCTCATCACTGGTGGGAATCCATGGAGCGCCAGTTGGGTACATACCAGACTTGGGAGCAGTTCTTGGAGTACTTCGAGAGGAAGTACTTTCCGGACACCATCAGAGATGTACTATACGATCAGTTTCTTCACTTGGAGCAGGAAAAACTAACAGTGGACGAGTATGATGCCAAGTTTAGTCGACTCAGCAAATATGGCGCTGCTTTGATACCAGATGACTTGGCCAAGGCTAAGAGATTTTATCGAGGACTAACCCAGGAGCTACAACATTATACAAGCTTGCAGTCCCGAGTCTCTTATGCTGAACTACTGACAGAGGCCAGATTATAAGAAACCATTAGTAGAGGAAAGGGAGGTCAGCTGGGGACACAACAAGGATCAACAAGGATACAGCAGCGACCGGTAAGGACACAACATGGAGGACCTATCAGACGTCCCTTGGCACAGCAGCATCAACAATACCGAGCAGCACCGTATCAGAATCTGGAGAAGCCCTACTGCAATTATTGTGGAAAATGCGGACATATATCGAGAGATTGTCAGACTCGCTTGGGTCAGTGTATGAGGTGTGGCTCCGGACAGCACATGGTGAGAGACTGCCCAATGCAGGCATCGACACTCCCACCACCAGTTCAGAGACTAGCGCTTCCAGCACCGAAGCCAGCCCAGCAGATGACTGGACCGGGAGCACCTCGACCCCCAAAAGCAGGAGGATTTCAGAGAGGACTACAGTTACCGACCCAGGAGGATCATTATATGAGGACCGGACATGGGAAACCGCAGAGAAACGGGCGAGCTTTTGTATTGGAGGTAGATGACATGGATCATGAGGTGGATGTCATAGCAGGTATTACTCTTGCTTTTACTTTTCCTGCTGTGACATTTTTTGATACGGGGGCCACCCACTCATTCATATCATCTAGTTTTATTGCCAAACACAACATTGCTTCTACACCTTTATCTAGTTGTGTTGGAATTCTTACCGGAGGAGGAGTTGTACCAGTTATCCGAGTTTGTAGATCGGGCCCTATAGTGATACGTGGCAGAGAGATGAACGCCCAACTCTTAGTCCTTCCTATGCCATCTTTTGATATTGTTCTTGGAATGGACTGGCTAAGCAAGTACCACGCTTTCTTTGATTGTTTTGGAGGAAGCATTCATTTTAAGGTACAAGGCCAGCCTGAACTCGAGTTTGCCCGAGGTTCTACGGAAATCCTTGATGGTATGCAGCTCGCAATGGACGATGTTGTCTATCATCCTATTATTTCAGAATTTCTAGACGTCTTTCCAGAGAAATTGCCAGGACTACCCCCAGACAGAGACGTAGAGTTTTCAATTGAATTAGCACCAGGAGAAGCACCTATAGCATCACATGTTTATAGACTGACGAAGAAGCAGATGGATGAGCTGAAGGCACAGTTGAAAGAACTAGAAGAGAAAGGTTTTATCCGACCGAGTGCATCACCCTGGGGAGCACCAGTGTTGTTTGTACCAAAGAAGGATGGGTCAGTACGTATGTGCATTGACTACAGAGCCTTAAATACAGTGACTGTGAAGAACAAATATCCATTGCCACGCATTGATGACATATTTGATCAACTCAGTGGAGCTAAGGTATTCTCGAAGATAGAATTGAGATCGGGATATCACCAGGTGAAGGTACGAAAGTAGGACATTCCGAAAATCGTATTCAGAATAAGTTATGGGCACTACGAGTTTTTGGTCATGCCATTTGGATTGACCAATGCTCCAGCGATCTTCATGGACTTGATGAATCGAGGCTTCCACCAGTACTTAGACCAGTTCATCGTCGTCTTCATAGATGATATACTTGTCTATTCTAAGAGCCACGAGGAGCACGATAAGCATCTGCGGATTATTCTAGAGACTTTGAGAAGAGAGCAGTTATATGCAAAGTTCAGCAAATGTGAGTTCTTCTTGGACAGAGTTTCATTTCTTGGGCATATTGTTACAGAAGATGGTATTCCTGTTGATCCAGAGAAGATCTCAGTAGTTGAGACATGGCATGTTCCTAAATCAGTAGTAGAGGTGAGGAGTTTCCTTGGACTTGCGGGATATTACCGACTGTTCGTGGAAAACTTCTCAAGGATAGCGGCACCTATGACTCATTTGAATTGTAAGGATCAAGAATTTATATGGACCGACGAGTGTCAAGCCGCCTTTAAAGAGTTGAAGAAGTGACTGACTACGGCACCAGTATTGACTATTCCGTCAGGATCAGGAGGTTATGTGATCTACAGTGACGCATCAGGGAAAGGCTTGGGATGCGTATTGATGCAGCATGGCAAGGTGATTGTATATGCATCTAGATAGTTACGAGTACATGAGAAGAATTATCTGACTCATGACTTGGAACTTGTAGCCGTTGTATTTGCTCTGAAGCTATGGAGACATTACTTATATGGGGAACGAGTGGAAATCTATACAGACCACAAAAGCCTCAAGTACGTCTTCACGCAGAAGGAGTTAAATATGAGGCAACATCGATGGCTCGAATTGATGAAAGATTTCGAGATAGAGCTACATTATCATCCAGGTAAGTCTAACGTGGTAGCAGGCGCGTTAAGCCGGAAACCAGCATCTTACTTCTTAACAGCACAGAGGGAACTATTGGAGGACTTAGAAGAGCTTGGCATTGAAGTAATATTACCCGGAACGGATGGGACGCTAGCCAACTTATAAGTACAATCATCTTTAGTAGAGAGGATTAAGGCAGCTTTGCCTACAGACGCCAGATTCAGGAGATTGAAGGAAAGGACAAAGGCCGAAGAGCAGGCAGGATTGCATATTCATGAGGATGGGACATTACGATGTGGTGATCGTCTTTATGTTCCAAATGGAGAGATTCGACAGGAGCTGATGGCAGAAGCTCATAGTTCGATTTATTCTATTCATCATGTGGGCACCAAGATGTATCGTGACTTACGACAACACTTTTGGTGGCATAGAATGAAAAGAGAGATAGCTCGCTTTGTAGCTAAATGTCTGGTATGTTAACAAGTGAAGGCGGAGCACGAGAGGACAGCAGGATTATTGCAACCACTTCCGATTCTAGAATAAAAGTGGGAGCACATCACTATAGACTTCGTCACGGATTTTTCCAAGAGTCTAAGTGGAAGAGATGTAGTGTGGGTAATAGTGGACCGACTCACCAAGTCAGCCCATTTTCTACCTTTTAGAGTTGGCCAGTCTACAGAGGCTTTAGCTGACTTATATATGAGGCAGATCGTGAGATTGTACGGCATACCAGTTAGCATTGTATCGGACAGAGATTCGCGCTTTACATCGTACTTTTGGAGGAGCATACATGAGAGTCTTGGAACTCGTCTGAAGTTTAGTACATCTTACCACCCACACACAGATGGGCAGTCGGAGCGTACTATTCAGACATTGGAGGATATATTGAGGGCTTGTATGTTAGACTTCGGAGGATCATGGGAGGACCACCTCATCTTGTGGAGTTTTCTTACAACAATAGCTATCAAGCGAGTATTCAGATGGCTCCATTTAAAGCATTGTATGAAAGAAAATATAGGTCTCCTGTGTGTTAGAGTGACGTGGGAGAATGTCAGATTCTAGGACCAGAGTTGGTGGTCAACACCGTAGAGACAGTCAAGAAGATTCAGGGACACTTGCGAGTAGCGCAAGACAGGCAGAAGCAGTGGGTAGACCTTCATCGTCGTCCCTTGGAGTTCAAAGAGGACGATCATGTCTTCTTGAGGATATCACCTACCAGAGGCACCATTAGATTTGGAGGACGCGGCAAGTTAAGTCCAAGGTTTATTGGACCATTTGACGTGCTCGAGAGAGTGGGAGAGGTGGCATATCGACTAACGCTACCACCTTCACTTGAGGGAGTACATAACGTATTCCATGTGTCGTAGCTCAGGCGATATGTGGCAGACAACAGTCATATTCTCGACCATTCAGAGATCACCATTGGGCAGAGCTTGTCATACCAAGAGCAACCCATGGGAATCCTTGATCGTCGAGAGAAAGTATTGAGGAACCAGTATATTCCCTTGGTTCACGTAGCATGGAGGCATGGCGCGCCAGGAGAATCAACTTGGGAGCGCGAGAACGACATGCGCAAGTGTTTTCTGAACCTATTCGCAGACCAAGGTATGAATTTATATTGTTAATTTATATCTTATACCATCCTTGACATTCTATCGTGGCTTAATTTTAATTTCGAGGACAAAATTTTTATAAGTTGGGTAGAATGTAAAACTCCTATTCCTAGAAATCATATATACCCTTTTAATTATTAATATTAATTTAATTATAGTAATTAGTGACTAATTAGGAGAAATAGATTTTTAATAATTTTTATTTTAGGTGTTGGTGCACTTAGGGGATTTATGGGACCATCAAAAATTTTTCCAAATTTATTTCATGTAGGAGACCCCTTGAGCCGTTGCTAGCTTAATGGTGTGTTTTAATATAATCCTAGATTTTTCCTATGAGTATATACGTATATATAAATATATATACATATATATTTTAAAGGAATATAAAAGGAAAAAAAAACCATTAATACCAAATCCAAGCAAACCATTACTAATTCTATCCAACCCTTTGGCCTTTGCTGCATGTGAGCAATCGCTCCATTGTAGCAAAGTTCCAAGCAAACCCTTTCCAAATAAACAGCAGACCCCCCCAAGCCCGCGTACGTGAACCGACCGGACCCCCTCTCTCTCTTCTTATATATATATATTATTTATTTTATCTAAAACCCTAAACCTAATCATCAAAACTCTCCCTCTTCCCATCTAGACCTAGATAGCGCCGCCACCGCAGTCGGAGAACCCTGCCAGGCCGTCCAAACCAATCCCGACGACCGCGACCCCGCGCACAGCAGATTCCACAGCGAGGTACATGTGTTCCGGAGTTGTTTTCCGTCGCCTCGCTCAACCAAACGCTACCCCGTCTTCACCGGTATGCTCACCCCTTAACCCTCTTCCATATCTGTGTGATAGCAGACCTCAAATAATGCATAATCATAGGCGAAAGCAGTGCCAAAGGTGGCAGAAATAGACCAAATTCTAGGATCGCAGAAAACTGCGGTGACCACCCATGTTTCAGAGTTCGTATCTCCCACCATAGAGGTCCGAATTCGATGATTATTTTTGGTATGCGTAGACCACTTGACCTAGTTTAATTTTTGTTAAATAATCCTAGATTATTAACTGCTGTAGACAGAATTAAATTTGTTGAAAAATCCCGCGAACCTACTTTTCCTAGATTTCCAAAAGTTATGAAACGGAGTGCGCCCCGCCAAACGGGACCGCCCCGTCGTGTACCAAGTATACCGATCGGTGTGGGCAGCGTAACCGAACACGTAAAAATTTGCAAAAACTGATTCAAACGCGTGTGCGCGCCGAAATTATCCCGTATCCGCGGACATATCCCGTATCACAACTTTTACGAAAGTCGTACGCATTTTGTGCACGCTCGTCAGATTGCGACGAAACTTATGCCACTGGACTCGTGGTAACGAGCTGGTCCTGTGACCCAATTTTTACGCAATTCTGAGACAGTTGACCAAGTCGCCAATTAGCGGGCCCTACGGTTGATATTTTGGGCAAAATTATGTTCGGTCCATCGGAATCCACGTTTGGACATACCGTTGGGTTCGTATTGACATTTAGAGTTGTTTGACCTATAATTTGTCCTATTTAGAGACTGTTACCCTTGGCACACTTTTCGGTGCAAAGTGGGCCACCAGTGGACCCATTTTTATCCGAAATTACCATTTTGCCCCTGTGTCCAAATTGGAAGAAAGGGAAGTGCTTTTTAGCTATTTTGCTCATTCCGAAAACTTTGGTGATGTTTATTTCAGCATCCGGAGATGTTTGTTCGGAGGCCTTACTTTCTGATTCTGTGTCCTTGACATTTGGGCGCGTATACTTTCAGATTCTTGCCAGGCAAGTATACCTTGCCATTGTACTGTATTTACATTCCATATGAGGCATGTATGTTTATTTTTGTTTATTTTAGTTCATTTATTTTAACTGGTATATAAATTGTGCGTCCAAGGAAACTTGGGTGCAACGACGGTGTCGTCGTACTATATTTTTATTTATGTATATGCATTGGACCTACTTTATGAGACTACTCCATCTTCATGAGACATTTAGGTTTCATTGTCCATGATACTATTCTTACACGAGTGTGTCACATGTAGGACACGGACTTGGGTACTCGGCTGACCACTGGTACGTATAGGTCGTGCGACGGATAGGGATAACTGCCAATAGAAACTTTGCATGCTAGTAGACCTGGCGGTTATTAGAGGTACTATCGTGTCATGGACATGAAATGCTTAGAGCATTGGGTGGGGAGAACAACAACTAAGGCATTTGGGCTCCTTTGCACTTTTTCCCTTGTAACACGTACGCTCCGCTGGAGATGCGCGGTCATGATGACCACTATATATTATATATTATCAGGCGGGCCTCCGCCGTTCAAAAGACAATGTGCCTTTGTGCAAGAGAACCATGCCAATCCTATTTTAACCAGATAGCCTACTTGATGGAAAGTTGTTCTCAAACTGCATTCACTTAGACGGTTAGGCGACCCCATTAGATGTTTATATTTCAGTACTTTATTTGCATATTTATATGTATCTTGTTACATCCCTCTGAGGACCTGGTCCTTTTCCAGATATAGATGAGCAGGAGTACCCACAGGAGTATGGACCTGGACCTGACGCTACCTATCAGTCTGAGGAGATCTTACCTTCGGATTATATGTGATTCATTGCAGCTGTTTAGATATTTTAGTTGCTATTCTTTTTCGAGATATTTATTCTTATATTAGAGTTTATTTTTTCTCTCTTTAGTAGTTTTGGTTATAGTCGATTTGCAGTGAATTTGTTTCCACCCGACTATCACACTTTGAGATTTTTTGTTGAGACTGCTGATTTGATATTCAGTTATTGATTTACATTTATCTATTATTTGTGCTATGGATGAGATATAGATTTGCGTGTGACTTGTTGTGACAGTATATTACCACTATGGATTGGATATTCATGTACAGCGTACGTGTGTATATGGTTTCCATATATTAGAGTTTGTATACATACGGCTGGCGTATTACGTATTCCTAGTCCTACGTATTTTGGGACTGGGGCGTGACAAATATTATCATGTTACTACTGATTTGAAGAAATCTTAAAGACAGAAGGAAGAGTTTCATATTTCACTTATCCTAGCCAGCTTGGATCCTGCGCCCAAAACTTATAAATCTTAAATCATTACTAGAGAGAAGTTACCTACAGTAGGAGATACTTTCTCCCATCTCAATCGTCTCTTTCTAGCACAGAGTTCTGTGGTGCCGAGTACTGACTCTTCTGCCCAAGTTTCTAGTTGCTGCTGGTCATAGTGGTGGACGTGGTAGTGGACGTGGTCATAATTTTGGTCAAGGAAAAGGCCGTGGTTGTTGAGATAATGGTCGTGGTGGTAGCAACGGTGGTGGTGATGGTCGTGGTCAACCACCAAAGTATAACTATTGTGGAATGCTCGGTTATGTCAAAGACTATTATTGGGACAAGTAGGACAAACTAGAATATGCAAATCAAGTGCATGATAAAAATATGCAGTCTCAGGTCACCACTTCTGCTCCCAGAGATGATACTTCGGGTTACAATCAGACTTCAATTTACGAAACCTCATCTCCATTTGAACAGATCCTCCAGAAGTTGAATGCGCTTGCTAGTACCACCTCCCAA
The DNA here is from genome assembly GCA_036927795.1 of Iris macrosiphon. Taxonomy (NCBI): domain Eukaryota; kingdom Viridiplantae; phylum Streptophyta; class Magnoliopsida; order Asparagales; family Iridaceae; genus Iris; species Iris macrosiphon. The sequence continues at coordinate 57,516,586 of JAYESA010000004.1, forward strand.
CCTACTGCAACGATGGCACATATAGGTAATCCTACTTTTGTGGCAACTTAGTCACCATCCATCTCTTGGGTCATCAACTCAGAAGCAAGCTCTCACATATCTGGTATAACCTCTCGCTTTCATAATCATAGTCCCATAAAATATAATATTATCTTGGCTGATGGGTCTACTCGTCCTGAGCTTGAGAAATATGTCAATCACCCTACTGAATCACTATCATTATTTGATTCATTATATGTGCCTAGTTTTCTATTTTATTTGTTATTTGTGAGCCAGTTAATCAAATCTTTTCAATGTTCTGTGATATTTTCTCCCAATTCGTGTATTTTTTAGGACCTCAAGACGAAGAAGATAATTTGTTCAGAGCATAAAAAAGATTGATTGTGCTACTTGGATCTACTTTGAAAGGCTTTCACTTCTGGAATTGTACTACTTGGATCTACTTTAAAAGGCTTTCACTTCTGTTTTTACTTCTCCGTTGCAGTGGCATTATCGTTTGGGACATCTGTCTTTGGCTAAGTTGCATCAAGTTGTTACTAGTTTGAGTCATATTTCTAGTCTTGAATATAAGGCTTGTCAATTAGGCAAGCATCACCGTAGTTACTTCCCTCGTCATAGTGAGAGTCGTCAATTAGAGTCTTTTGATCTTGTTCATTCTGATATTTGGGGTTCGTCTAGAATCAAAAGTCTAAAAGAATTTAAGTATTTTATTTTTTTTATTAATGATTATTCCAGAATGACTTGGTATTATTTAATGAAAGAAGGATTTGAGTTTCCAAATGTGTTATCTGCCTTTTATAATGAAGTCGATGTTCAGTTTGATAAATGTATCAAAATTATGCGTTCTGATAATGCTTTGGAGTACACTCAATCTTCTATGAACAGTTTATGTGTTGATCGTGGTATGATTCATCAAACAAGTTATGTCTATACCTCTCAACAAAATGGTATAACCGAACGCAAATATCGACACATTTTAGATGTGACTCGAACTCTCATATTCAATATGCATATCCATAAATAGTATTGGACATATGTCGTTCTTACTACATATTATCTAATTAATCGCATGCCATCATCTGTATTAAATAACAAAGTTTTATTTTCTATTTTACATACAAATATTGCACTTTTTTTTTACCTCCTCGAGTGTTTGGGTGTCGCTTTTATTCATTACTTGGAACCTAATCGAGATAAGTTGGCTCATAAATCTCTGAAGTGTGCCTTTTTTTAGTTATTCTCGTACTAAAAAAGGTTATCATTGTTACAGTCCACAGTCACACAAGTATTATGTCAGTGCGGATGTTATATTCTTTGAGTCTACCCCTTTATTTCCTTCAGGAGGCCATTGTATTTTTTTTACAACAGATTTGATATCTTCTATACCACTTTCGGTCATTCTTGAATCAATTTCTATCTCTATTACCCCTTTACAGGTTTATCAGAGATCCAAGAACAGGGCAGTGGTTTTGCAAAAATTAGCCCTCAACCAATTAGTTTTCGTGCTTGAGGTTTTTGCTCCTATCACTACAGATCGAGATGATCTTCCTATTGCTCTAAAAAAATGCCTTTGTACCACAAAGAATAAGCATCACATTTCTAACTATGTTTTATTACATCGTGCTTCATCATCATTTCATATATTTGTTATTTTATTGTCTTCTATTTTTATTCACAAAACTTACAAGCAGGCTATATCATCTTCTGGTTGGAAAAGTGCAATGGATGAGGAGATGTATGCTTTACATCAAAATCAGACTTGGGGGCTTATATCACTTCATGTTGTGAAGCAGACAGTGGGTTATAGATGGGTGTACACTGTTAAGTCTCATCCTGATGGTTCTATTGAGCGCCTCAAGACACGGTTGGTTGCCAAAGGGTATACTCAAACATATGGTGTAGATTATATGAAGACTTTCTCTCCAGTGGCTCGGTTGAATTCAGTTCAGATTCTGATTTTTGTGGCAGTTAATCATCAATGGTCTATATATTAGCTGGACATAGAGAATACTTTCTTACACGGTGACTTACAGGAGGAGGTTTATATGGATCAACCACCAGGATATGTTGTAGCAAGAAATAAAAAACTCATATGTCTATTGAAGAAAGCATTATATTGGCTGAAACAATTACCTCGTGCTTGGTTTGACAAGTTTAGTACTCATTCAGTATGGTTTTTGGTGTACCACATCAAATTATTCAGTATTTTCCATTCTTCCTTAGCAGGTATTATCGTGTTGATTTATTATGTTGATGATATTATTATATCTGGGAGTGATCATGCTGGGATTGTGAACTTGAAGGCCTACCTTAGTCGTCAGTTTCATACTAAGAATTTTGGTCTTCTTTAATATTTTCTTGGAATCAAGGTTACTCGATCTAAGAAGGGTGTGTATCTATCATAATGCAAGTATGTACTAGACTTGTTCTCCAAGACTGAGATATTGGAGTGTCGGCCAATTGAGACTCCTATGGATTATCATGACAAGCTTGGTGATGACAGAGGAGAGTTATTTAAGGATGTTGGATATTATGAAGTTTGGTTGGCAAACTTATATATATCTTACTGTTACTTGACCAGACATCACATATGCAGTTGGAGTAGTTAGTCAGTATCACTACCACATTTTTCTAGAAAAGGGTATTTTAGTCATTTGTTAATTAATTAAATATTGTGCATGTTAAAATTTTATTTATTGTATTATTTATTTATTATTATCATGATAGATTTATTTTTGGACTTGTGTTAGTGGAGCTAACTAAGTTTAGTTTAGACTCATGGACCAACATGTATTAATTGTTAGAATTGAGCCCAACTAGAAAAATCTTTGATTAGGAAGATGATTAAAATTAATTAAACCATTAGACTAGAAGCTTCCCTCCTTAATTAATTTCTTCATGAGAGGCTCCAAGGGATATTTTATACTTTATATAGTATCTTGAGGGATGGGGCAAGTGAGACCTATATAAAGTAGATGAAAACTTTCTCTCTCTCTTCATTTTTTATTCCAAATCTAGATCTAGAAAATTCTCTCAACCAAATCCCTACCAAATTTTCACCCAATTATTTCCCAAATCACCATTGTAGGCTATTAGAGCATGGATCTACAAGAAGGAAGCATAGATCTACAAGAAGAAAGCATGGATCTACAAAGAGGAGCAAGGATCTACAAGTTGAAGGCCAATTTTACCAATTTTGGAGATTTTATTGGGAACCATCTCCGAATAGGTACAATACAGTTTTTCCCTTTAAATTAGGTTCTAAATCTTAGAATTAATCATGAAAAATTAACCCATATGTATAGGCTACCCATAGGATTTGGTTTTATGTTCATAGGAGGTCTATTAAGAAAGTTATGGTGCTTTTTATGTCAATTTTGGGAGAATTCCGAGATTGACATTTGTTGTGTGTGTCAATTGGTCCTATGGATCAATTTGGCATATGCTTGTGTGTTTGGGGCTAGTGTCATGTCCACAATTGGGTACGTGTAGGTCGTATCCCAACAATTTGGTGATACGTGTTGATTTGGGGATTTTTCCTCCGACACGGTACTTTGTACATGTCATATTTTGACACGGACACATAGATTTATGTTTGAATCTTCGTATTATTCATAAATAATATATATTACTTATTCTTGTCTTTCGGAGTACGTTTGGATGTGTGGTGGACTCATGTCGTAAGCGTATCCTAGATATAGTAGGATACGGGGTGATACGATCCATGTGTTTGTGCAATTTAATTTTAGATCTAATTCTCTTTACTTTTGAATATAGTAATGTGTAATTATATATATACATATGTATATATATATATAATGTGATGTATATATTTTGTATTTATGTGTCATAAATCTATTTTACCTATGTGTGTATATATATTTATGTAGCTATTTATTCTACAAATGTAAGATCTATTTAATATTGTAGCATGTTTATACATTATTAGTTGTGTTATATATATATATATATATATATATATATATATATATATATATATATATATATATATATATATATATATATATATATATGTTGTTATATATATATATATACTTATATGATATATGTATACAGATTATTGTATCATTATATGTACGTATACATATATGTGTTGTATACATATGATACTATATATATATATATATATATATATATATATATATATATATGTATGTTAAGTCATATGTAGTTATTATGTACTTATATATATGTATATGGAGGAGTATGTATGAATTTTATATAGTCATAGATATATATATATATATATATATTGTAGTTATATATACATTTTAGTATCTATTTATATTTAGATCTTATATATTATATATATTAACTTATATATACATAAGAAGGAGCTTCAGCAACAGCAGAAGAAACCGTCACAGCAGCAGCAACAGCGGCAGGAGAAACAGCGACAGCAGTAGCGACAATTGCAGAAAACTGTCGCTGAAACAGCAGCAGTATCAGCAGCATATCTGAGCTTTAGCGACGGCTTTAGCGATAGCAGCAGGAATCTGTCGCTAATACAGCAGTGTATCAGTAATAACAATAGCTTTCAGTAACAACAGGAATAGTTTTTAGCGACAGTTTGGCAATTTTTGGATATTTATATATATATAGAAATATATGCATATATATATATATATATATATGGTAATTAATATATACGTATATATGTTCCTAATTTTCTAAATTTGTTTCAGTATACTATATGTATAATATATTTATTTGTAGCATATAATATTATTGGAATAGTTAGTATAATTTAGCTATCTATTGTTATGAGTATCTTTAGTTATATATATTATATATTTGTAGGTATGTACGTATGTACGTATATATGTATTAGTATTTAGTGTGTAGTTGGTAGTTAGTATTTATTCTGTTTAGTACATACTAGAAGTTATATTGAATTGATATATGTATACATATAGTTATTGATGAATAGTTAGTATATATATGAAGATTTTGGCAATTACCTTGAGATACCAAGGTAAGTATCAAGAGATACCAAGGTATGAGTAGTAGGTATTGGCATAGTAATAGTATAGTTATAAACTAATTATGGGTTGGTATTAAGGTGACTAAAATAAGGTATATAGTATTGTATAAATACTAAATACATGGTAGTTTATAGTTATAGTTGGATAGTTAATATACTAGAGTGACATTACCTTGAGATACCAAGGTAAATGCCAAGGTATTAAGGATACCCAAGGTATTGGGTTTGGGTATCAAGATAGAGGTTTAGTATTGCGATACCAAGTTGGTTTAAAACTAAGGTATCCATTTAGCATTTGTAATTAATATTTTATATATATAATATTGTTTGATATGCATATTTGTGTTATATTTATCCCTTGTTTGCGTATCCTGAGATACGGTATCTTAGTATCCTATGATATAGCTTGTATGGCCTAGACTTTAGTATTGAACCCAATATTTTTGTATTAGACTTATGCAACCTAGAAATAGGTAGTTGACCATAGTTTGACCATAGTTTGACTATAGTTGACCATAGTTGACTTAGAGTTGACCTAGTTTGACTTTTGACTTAGAAATGGTTTTATGACCTAGAAGTTGACTAGTTTAATTTATTTTCATTCTCAAAAGCTTGTATTAATGCAATATTCCATATATAGGTCTGTGACACCAGTTTGGATACTGTTTTGCCTCATTTGCTCTAGACCACAGGCGAGTACATTCTCTGATAGTTTTTATTATTTGATTACCACTATAATTCAAGTATTTAGAAATATTACTTATGATTCTTGACACGATGGTACATGGATTGGTATGATTATTGGATCGTCAGTCATGAGATGTTACCTTAATTATGGAGATGGTATCGGATACTGTCCTTGTTGGTATTGGACAACATTGAATATTGTAGAGTGAACATTGGATAAATTGGCTAGTAACGTGTCATGATTCGATCCATCATATCAGTCGGGGCGGGGGAAATACCAATTAAATATGTGATCAAGAAACTATCAGCTAGTTGTGTAATCATTGGCTACTAACTAACCATGCAATTCACGTATGGTTGAGTTAGCTCCTTAATATAATCATTGAATCTCCCAGGCCGATCACATATTTAGTTAGTATCTCAAAACACATAGTTATTATAGATTCCATTATTCAGTTCATTGATTACCTTGTTCTATTTTTGACATTATAGTTCATTCCTTTATTCTTGTACTCATTGATTATATTCTGTTGCTAGTATTGCCTATTCTCTTATTGTTCTTGATTATCAATTATATCCTCATCGTATATAGCATCTTCTATTCTACTGCTTTATAGTTTTTGTTAATTAATTAGAACTGCTATTGGGTTATACTTTGCTCCATTCCTGACTGAAAAATATTTTTCAGAGGATCCGAGAAATTAGTGTCTGACATACTATAGACTTTGACTTATAGATGGTACAGACTTGGATCCACTAGTTCTGGAGTGATTGTCGGGGGAGGTTTATCCGGATCACTAGTTTTCATAGTTAGTTTCTTTAGCATTTTGGTACCTGATTTATTTCCGGCTTATAGTTTGTGATTGGATATTATTTTATTGTTGATTATTATATTTTTGATGTATAGTTAGACTTCCATTATATCTCCTCGTGCTTTAGATTTTGATTGAGTTTTGTGTGAGCTATTATTGGTAGACTTTATATTATTATGAAATTTTAGATAGTATAGTAGACCAAGACAGTATTCTACCGCCGATTCTGCGGCGTAGGCTGGGCGTTGTTCCCGACTTGCATCCCTGCACTAGGTGCGGGTAGTGACACATTTTTAGTGGTGGCCCATGGAGGTCAGACTTTACAAGTAGTACGATATCGTGGTAGTGCGACAACTTAGTTGTACTACTGTGTGGCTGCGATAGGATATAGGACATAGGACACTAGGATGAGAGAGGATACTCAATCACAAATTTCTTGAGAGATTCTTGGGATGACCCTTGAGAATTTTATTATAATTTTATTTTCAAATCTTTTTCCTTGTTTCCGTCCGCTCTCACTTGTTGTTGTTGAATTTGATTCTTAGTGATCGATTATTGAATTTGATTCTTGGTGATCAGTTAATTTTATTTCTTGGTGTTCGTTATTGAGTTTGATTTTATATCGAGAGAAATTTTACGGACTAAGTTACGGTATCATATGATGACATATATTGATGAGGACAGTGAGAAAGGTGAAACGTCTGCCTTTGTTATGGAGCCTAGAGTTTATCGCAGCCATATTAGCTGGCATAGTAGAAATGTAGGGACCTGACTTCGGATGTACATATCTTAGTTTTAAAATTTAGAATTTTTTGCAGCTATACTAGTTGGCACAGCGAGGATTCTAGATGACATGATTATAGAGTTGCATATCCTAGTTATGGAATCTATCGTTTATCACAGCTATGCTTACTGGCATCACGAGGATTCTGAGTGCCATAATTTTGGACAGACATGTATGATTATCAAATTGTATCTTAAATTAGTTCTTAAAGTATTATCTCAATACTTACTCATTTCTATTATTTTAGGACTATTTTCCATTGTTCCTTAGCTTAGCAGTAGAGATACCTTCAGTTCTCCGGTTCCTTATGTAGTTTATTTCTATTAGAGTCCTTGTTAGTGTGATAATTGGGAGTTGCAATTAGGTCTATGTCTTGAGTATCAGTATTGACTGTTGAGAGTGTAACTTGTGAGTCTATAAGTGATTCTTGGTTAGGCATGTGAGAAATAGGCATAAACCTAGGGATGACCCATAGCATAGTACTTTGTAGTAGTAGTTCTATGATAGGTGTAATTATAGGGCAGGTGGACCACGATCGTTCATAAAATCATAGCAATAACCTACAGTTGACACGGATAGGCGAGTCGAATAGAACGGCGGCTCGAAACTCATCCATGGATGGTCTAACATGATCAAAGAAAGAGATAGGAGCATCAACGGCTATAGCAGACCTTTCTAGGGGGGAACAGAGAACGTGTACCCAGTTCAGAAGTGGATGGTTGATACGAGGAAAGAGGTAGACAAAGGGACTAAGCAGCTGGGCATGGGGACCCCTCGATATCAGACGGGTCCTCACTCGTACTTCCTACATATCTCGGCAGGTGCCCCTACGCAACGACAATCGACGGTGACCGATAAATTATGGGCTTATTTGTAAGACAAACATGTTGGAGGTTAATATTCCAATGAGGTATGTTGCGTCGAAGATACTAAGCGATCAACGAACGGTTGCAGTATTCACCGATCAAGAATTGAATGTAAACGCAAGCCGTTGGAGGGACACCTTGATATTCTATGTGCTCGTCCATCGACCATTCTATAGCCAGATAAGCGCATATGCCAATCACGTTTGGCAGCCTCGCGATAGCATAGAGATTTTCTCGAGAGAGAACAGTTTTTTATTCGCTATGTTTGGGCCACAAGAAGAAGCGGAGTGCATCTTATAAGTTGGGCTATAGAATTTTAATGGGCGTCTGATTATACTAAATCAGTGGAGTCCTGCTACAAAATATGAGAAGGAACTATTATACACCGTCTCTATTTGGATCCATCTTCCAGAGCTATCGATTTTATATTTGGACACTTCACTGCTTATAAAGTTGGCAAGTTTGATAGGGAGGTCGATCAAGCCTAATGTAGCAACAGAGAAGAAAGATAGGTTGTTCTACGCTAGGGTGTTCATTGAGATTGATACTTCTACTATTTTGCCTAAGTATACCGAGTTTGAACTGCCCTTAGGAGAGATATGCTCTCAAGCAGTGAAGTACAAATGGGTTCCACCAATCTATAACCATTGTCGTTGATTTAGACATGTGCATAGGATATGTCTACTAGGTGCTGAAGATGACGAGAGCAGAGAACAAGTTACACAACATAAACTAGAGGAGGCATAACATAATGGGGGTGTTGATCACATGAGAGAGGATGATATCATGGCTGAATAGCCTGATGAGGATGGAGGAGGAGGTATATATCAGCAGTTGGCGGTTATAGTCTCACCAATCAGTGGGCTTGTAGCAGATTATGTTTCTAGCAACCGGTAAGTATCTAAGGTCACAGACCAAATGTCGGGGTAGGTAGCCATTAGGCTGAGAATTCTAGGAAAGTAATATACGATAACCACTAGAAGCCAAGTTTAATCCGCGATTCAAGTCCTGGAAGGGGTGACGAAGATGGCCCCGGTCGTCAACTATGCTAGGAAGAAAGGCAAGACATCAATAACAAAGGAAGGGAATAGGCTGGAACAAACGAAGCAGAGTTTAACGAATGGCGCTGATACATACGAGGACAATCTTAGGTAGACAATTCTATTGTGGAATAAAGTAGATCACAGTGGTGACATGGAGGGATGTGCTAGACATGCATGCTTAATTCACCGACGACCTTGCGGTGTGTTTAGGAGGTGCTCAAGGACAGACCAACTAGAATTAATATCTATTTTAAGTTGGAATATGAGAGGGACAAATTCCTTGGGGCGATGGCGAGAGATTATGGGAGAAATCCGAAAGACGTAAAGCTATATTGCATCCCTTCTAGAGAAAAAGTCAGATCGGTAAAAAAATTATCAAGGCAATGTCTATCCAACTGGTCAAAGGTGAATAATTTAAGCCAGAGTTCGATAACTAGAGTATGGGTCCTCTGGGACTATAAGATCGGTTTAGGACAAGTTTTACACTCATCGAACCAACTTCTTGCTTGTGAATTCACCAACAAAGGTGGGCTCCAGTTTATTTATGGAGTGGTTTATGGACATAATGACCGAAGAAAGTGAGATACGTTATGGTAAGAGATTATAAATCTGAGCATCATAGTTGACTCTCAAATTCACATGCATTTACTACTATGTGGCAATTTTAATGCCACGTTGTTTAGTCACGAGAAAGTCGGGGGAAAGAGTCCCGGACAATATACTGGCCGACTTTTAGAACTGTCTGCTACAAGCGAGTCTTCAATGCTTGAAAAGAGTAGGTCACATATGGACATAGAATAACAAGGCTGCCAATAATCAGATAGTTTGTCAACTAAATCGGGCGATTGGTAATAGTAGGTGGTTCACAAATTTTTTGTCAACTAGAGCAGAGGAACTTGTACCATTAACCAGCAATAACAAGCCTTTTCGGTTTAACAACGCATGGGTAGGCGCACCTAGTTATCAAGAAGATATTGATGAAGGCCTCAACACTCATGTTCGTGGGAAATGGTAGTACCGACTTACCCAATGACTCAAAGACACTAAACATTGCTTGTGACGCTGGAATAAAGGACGTTCGAGACCTAGTTTGGAACACAAAGCTTCAAAGTAGCCATGATCTTATGCAGAATACACTACAAGACCCACTACTTGCTTCATATGAAAAGCAAATTGGTGTACAGTCAAAGTAAAGAATAGCACAAGCAACATTCTCATATAGTTCTTAAAGTTCTTACAGAACATAAGTTTATGCCATGTTCAGCAAGTGCGAGTTCTAGATTGATCGTATTTCATACTTAAGGCATATTATTGCTAAAGGAGGAGTTAAAGTGGATTTTCAGAAGATATAAGCCGTTAAGATGTGGCCAGTTCCCTGAACCATTGCAGAAGTTTATAGTTTCCTGGGATTAGCTGAATATTATTACAGATTTATGTCAAACTCTGCTAGAATTTTTGTGCCCTTGACGCAGTTGACTCATAAGGATGTATGCTTTGATTAGACAGATGAATGTCAAACCTCTTTCGAGAAGCTAAAACAGAAGTTGCTTATGACACCTATTTTGACTCTTCCAAATGGAATAGGTGGTTTTACAGTATATTATGATGCGTCAGGCAAAGGATTAGGGTATGTTCTTATGCAGCATGGCAATGTTATAGCTTATTCTAGAAGCATGAAAAAAACATGCATGCCGCATAGAGGTCATGCCTCTAAAAAAAGAAGAACCAATCAAGCCGTAGAGAAGCAACATGCGGCCTGAATAACCAAGCCGCAGAGAAGCCTCATACGGCCTGAATAACCAAGCTGTAGAGAAGCCATATGCGGCCTAAACAACCAAGCTGAGGAGATGCCACATGCAGCCTAAACAAATAAGCCACAGAGAAGCTACATGCGGCCTGGTCAAACCAAAGACCAAGAAGCCGTATAATACACTCTATGCGGCCTGAACAACCGTATAGCAGGAAGGACACATAAAAAAACCCTGACACAGCAGTCGATAATTGTCAGACTTTGACACATCACTCATGATGCCGACGCTTCGATATTCATGAAAGATGACAGCTCAAGAAAAGACAGACAGAAAGTCACATCAGTGCATTAATAACCTCATTAGGTATTCCATGCCACGTGTTCTCTCATATGCGGCTACTCCCTATGCGGTCTCATCACCATGCGACTAAAGTATCCATTCTACCAAGGGCAGATGAGAGTTTGCATGCGGCCACAATGCCATGCAGCCAAAGTGTTCATTCGACCAAGGCTAGACGAGAATTTGCATTCGACCTCATCAACATGCGGCCAGAGCGTCCAGATGACCAAGGCCAAATGAGAGCACGTATGCGGCCACGACAATATGTAGCCAAGACTAACAAGATTTTTTTTATATAACCGAAGATGATTTTTGCACATTCAGTGCGGACTAAGTGTCCAGTTGACCAAGTCACGCATTTAACAGCCCCGGGATCTCTTCATTGATATATCTTTACCGAGACCACATAGCAGCCTGTCCGCAGCATGCGACTATAGTTATAACCATATCCTATTGAAGGAGTTCTTTACAGCCACCAAACAGAGCCGTATATGGCCACCAAATAAAGCCATATACGGCATCGATAGTTCGTCAATACGACGACCATAAATAGTAAGGGCAGCATACCCTACAATGCCTCCGACCAGCTATATACGTACACACAAGCTCAGGAGAGAAGAAAAGAGAGCATCCATATTTTCTCATCGGACCATTAATGGATTAAAGGAGCCGCCACAATACTCTTTGTCCATCGTCACTACCCAGATCAAAATATTGTAGTTAGATCTTTCGTCTAGAATCTCTTTGTACATCTTTGTTTATTATTTCAACATCCAAAACTTGTAATGGTGGACAAGATGGCGACTCTGCTAGGGACCAACTTCTTCTCTGATGAGAAGACAGTGACGTAGTCTGATGCGACCAAGCTGGGCTTGACCTAAAGGATGTTGGTGGTACGCTTCAACCAGCAAGCAATTGAGAACATGCTCTTAGGGGATAGCATGAGTCCTTCTCCAAGGAAAGCAAAGCCTATGAAGACCCGCAGGACATGGGTAGGAAAGGCCGCTGCACCTTACCCAACTGTGGAGCATGCACTCTGCACTACTCTCCTTATTATCACAGACGCACATCATACATCTACCCAGACTGGCCATGTTCATGTGATAATCGGGAAAGGCACTCAACGACCAAACTCTGGCAGAGAAAAATACTATGATGCCAAAAATTTGGTTGCTGAAAAAAGCTTCATGCAGCAACAACAGAAGCCGTATAAGTCTACAGCCGCAGGAAAAAGTCCACATGCGGCACCTATCGGTGGTCGGAGGCAAAAGTCCACATGCGGCCAGCACAGTAGTAAAACCTCAGTCTTTGACCGAATCTCATGCAACGCTGACTCTATGCGCCTTGCTGAGAAAGGGAAGGATGTGAACTTGGACTCTTCATACTACACACCGGTGCGTGCTAGATCGAAAGAGTACAGGGTAGTACGATCTCGCCAAGCTCAAGCAACTACTCATACGTCGGTCGTCAACACACTCTACTAGTATTTGTACGGGCCTCCGACGGAAAGTTATACGAGCAGACCCATGTGTCCGGTACACAGTGGCAAACAGACAGTATCAGTCCCGGAAGTCTCCCATCTGTGAATTGGGTAGGGTTTTTGTACGAACTCCAGGATAAGGAACAAAGAAAATACCTACTCACCCATGTGCTCGGTCTAACTGGACTCATAACAATGGTGTAAAGGTGGACCAGCCCTCGGTTGATTTACGCAACGTAATCAACCAAAAGCGCAAAGCCAGGAAAGCAACCATAATATGTGAGGTATCCCTTCCAGGATACCCTTGTTCCAATATCATCATCAACTGTTGTTGTGCTAAAGCAGTAGTGCTAATAAACAGGTAATCGGTATTTCAACGGCTGCAATCAAAGGCACCTACCTGGCAGCATCCCAAAAAATAGGTATGATTACTAGAGGAGGAGGAGGTTCCCTTCACCTCGTGATATTTTATTTGAAAGTCTCCCTCCACAAGGGGATATCGGAGGTCTAGTGCCTCAAACCCTTCACTTTCGGCTAGCTTGCCGAGAAGGCGGACCCAAGGAGGACAGGTGGCAGTACCTACAGAAGGAGTTTTCCAGGGCACCTGCACCAAGAAGAAACTATCAACTGATGGGGGTGGTTCTTCCTCAGGACCCCTAGTAATTTTTTAAGCTGGGGGTAGTAATCTCCTAGAACTCCATGACAACCCGATATTCTGAGGGGACATCGATTTCCAAGGAACTAATATCGAGATCCCAGGGGGTAGTCACCTTCACCAGGAAGACACATCTTCCTACGCTGGGAATATTATTCTCTCGGAGTCCGAAAAGGATGTGACGCTGACAACTTTCCCTAAGGACTGTTCGATGCAAGAGTCTAAGGTAAAAAGTGCAGCGTCCGTTGTTTAATTTATTGCTTTCCATGTAAGAACAATATATATGGCAGAGGACGATCATGAGTGCCCCAGTGATCGACAGTGCCTCAAAACTCTCGAGGCTATGATGCACACCATGAGTGCGTCGATGCAAGCCTTGACCCAGACAATACTGAAGATTAAGGCAAACATGGCCTCGTAGCTAAAAAGAACCTCGGGACAAACTAGCCAAGATCCTGGGGCAAATAGAGACTCAAGGACCACATCTCTGCCTATCAATGGCGATCGTATTAGGCCCAGATTACTACTCCTTCCACAGTAGATGAGTCTCGGGAAGTGATGCAGGAGGTACGAGAACTGCGAGCCCGCTTGGACTCAATGGGGAACCGAGATTTACTGTGGGAACTCGAGATTCGACAACCATATCCCCTCGAGTGGAGAGACGTACCATATCTACCTAAATACTATCACACCCCAATCTCCTGCAAGCTTAATAGTCTCCGCTGAACGTGAATCACCATGTTGAGCGCTCCCGTAGGACAATTGTTCTCATCGGGACGTGATATCGTACGAGCCTGGAGTTGCGCTCGTACAAGGCGATGTTGTCAAACACCAAAGTTATCATCGAAACGACCAAGTTACAGCGAAAGTCAAGTATTCTGTACCGAGCACACATCAGAGTATACGCAGTGGAGCTCTCGATAGGGTCCAAATAAAATGCCACAATGAGAATGCCACAATGGCGATGCCACAAAGGTTAATGCAATACTCTTGCTCTTTTCTCTAGCCCACAAAGGTACTTATAGTTCATACATCTTGTCTCGTATATCCAAGCAGCGCTACTATACCTACGTACCTGAAATAATACCCACAAATGTGGGTCAGTACACAGTCGTACTGGTGAGTGGGTAACCCACTCGTCTAAGCCGACACTAAATAGAATAGTGAATGCAAACAATTATATGGTGATCTTTCTAGTTGAATCTTAGATTCATTCTATGGCATAGGAATGACATGTTAAGGAAAGCTGTAAAGCAGATTAAGCATACAAGCATTCAACTCAAGCCAATCGACAAGTAATATATAACCAACTCGAAGGAAACTAGCATGCAACCCGTCCTACTCAAAGCGAAGCAACTCAAGAACCTATAGAACTATTTCCAAGCCTCAATATCCATCCTCAATCCAAACCATAATCCAATCTCGATATGTACACTCTTGCCGAGGCAAGGTGGCAGCGCCTAAATGAAAGCACAAACCAACCAAAGTAAAGCAAACCAACTGTTATCTATATGAAGTCACTGGCCAAGCCATAAAGGACTTTGATTGGACTGATCAAATATGGTTCTACTCGAAACAGCGCTAAGTAATGAACCCGCCTGAATCGTATTAAACCGTCGGTACCATGTCCGAGGTACGTTACCAAGTTGTCTCCCCCATAGTCGAACGGTTCCGGTGCCCTGGAGCCTTCTCGTTCGAGGAGACCAAACCCCGTGCAACACAGGTTGTCCGTGACATGCAGACACCAAGTAGGTATGATGAGGGGATCGAATATTCTCGCCCCACCAAGCGATCCTAGACTCATTACAACTAAAATCCAACCAAATATCCATAACCATTCTCCAACATATAGCCCAAGGCACAAATCTCAAGTTATTCCCATAGGCACAGTATTTCTAATTGGTGCAATCCTATGGCACAATGCCCCATGCATAGGCACTTCTCGACACAGTATTTCTAATTGGTGCAACACCCACGCTCGAACAATCCTATGGCACAATGCCCAGCAGTGACACAATGCCCTCGCCGATGTAGTTGTTCAGTTTTGAACCACAACTGCACGCTTTGCTTGACAAAGCGCCCAAATGATACTTGTGCACGGATGCACACTCGCTCGCCCGAATTCTCGATGTTCCAACCAAGATATTCCAACTATTTCTCTAACTGTCCCAAATAAAATCCAACTCTAGCTCCAACTATCCATATGCGCAAATCAATTCAAGCCATAAATCTATCCAAGCAAACGACGTACAATCTATGCACGCCTGAGTGTAGTAATTTCCATGTCCCAGTCCAAGTGTTCAAGCATTTGCATATTTTCTATATTATTAGGCATGAAGGAGTAGAGGAGAAGGGATAGAGCCCACTCACATAGTTTGATTTTGTTAAGCATTATGTCATGCCAACACGGTCGATCCCTTGAACCCGTAGTCTGATGCAAAGTACGATCTACTCAACTGGTATGACCGTGCGAGCAGGCCATGTTATCCAAATCATCCGACCGATCGGACTAAGAAAGACGGCATTATCGCTCCAATCCAGCTATCTCAGTACTGCTCTGAACGAACACCTATTTTCCATCGGACTCTGCTAGTGATCTGCACATAAAACCAAGTCAAATCAATACTTGTTTCCAAATCCAACAAATAAAAATGTAACCAACTATTGCCTCATTCAATCCAACTCAGCGTAACGCGCCATGCGGTTGCAGAACGTTAGAAATACAAGCCCTTCAACTTAAATCCATTTGAAGGAAAAATGTCTCCTCGTCAGTACATGAGCTACTTTGAGACAGGAACAGGGCATCTGCCCCGCAGTAATGCTCTCCTCACCAAGCTCTTTGTGGGGGCATTATTGGGGATTACCTTCGATTGGTTCTGCAGCATCTAAGACAACTGCATATCGTCATTCAACGATCTTAAAAGTCTCTTCCATGCCTGATTCTATGATGGGGGATATGACATGATAAAATCCTTTTTGCTGGATAATTTATAAAAAGAAAAGGAGCCTGTATGGGAATATATCGAATGCTACAGGAAAGCCGTGTTGAAGCTACCCCCAAGTAATCCTGAATCCACTCTGATGTACATGTGCCAAAATAACGTATTTCTGGTGGTCAAGCTATGGATAGGTGACACCCAATTCAAAGACTGGACTACGTTCATCATAAATGTCGTCGGTGCTAAGAAGAAGGTGAATGACGTTCATCTCTTTGGAAAACAAATCCCTGTGGTTGAGGATAGGGGAAACCCTATAACAACAATAACAATAGCCGCAAAAGCTCCTGGGATAGCAAGGGAAAGTAGGCTCTGGTCACCAATATAATCAAGAAGCCCGAGCAAAAGTCTGCCGAGGCTCCGAAGCCAAAAGAAACTTGTTCCTTTGAAGGCGATGACGCCATGGCTATCTTTGACGTACTAATGAAGGAAAACAAGATTCGGTTCACAAAATTCAAGCGTCTAGTTTAGGCAGTCGAGATGAATAATCTGAAGTACTGTCTGTAAACCTCCTTACCCAAAAATAGGTATTTTTTGTGTATTTGTATTTCGTATATTTGTTTTAGATTTTTTTTAACAAATAAAACCCAATAATTTTATTAGGATAATTCACCATTGTTTGGACATTAAGAATATATAATGGCCCCAAAATTTGTATCTCCCTTCATAGGAAGTAGCCTACACAGAAGACACTACCTGTAGGATCTTTTCGTGGCACAAAAATTTGACCCCTTGGTATTAGTATGACATTAGTGTAACAATCGTAGGTTATGGGCTAAATAATTAGGTATTATATATATAATTTATTTATGGTCATTTTTTAATTTCAACTCCCTACAATTAGCATCCCATAATTTTTTATGCCAAATTAGGCAAATTCTCTTTTTATAGATGGGCATGTTATTTACAATTTCATATTTTATGGATAACTATTTAATTATTTACTTAGTTAATTAAATAATATAATTACTTGATTTATTATAACTAAATAAATATCTAATTATTAATTATAAAATATTTTATAAAATATTTTGAGTATAGTGTTATTAAAGCATTTACAAAATAAATTTTCTAGAATTTATTTTGTGTACAAATTTTATTTTTGGATTCTTAACCTCATCTATATAAGTAAATAAATATAGATATGTGTTAATAAATATATAGTTAATAATAATAATAATAATAATAATAATAATATTAGTAATAATAAAAATAATAGCAATAATAGTAATATTGGTAATACTAATACTAATACTAATAATAATATTAATATTAATAGTAATATTAGTGTTAATAAAAATAATAATATTATTATTATTATTATTATTATTATTATTAGTAATAATAATAATAATGTTAATAATAGAAATAGAAAAGAAAAGAAAAGAAAAGAAAAGAAAAGAAAAAGAAAATAATAAACCCAAAACAAATCCTAAACTAATACTCTAACCTAACAACCCCCTCCTAATCCTATTCTAATTACCCCAACCAACTACCCCCCCCCCCCCGGCCCGTGAACCCATATCTCTCCCTCTCTCTTTCGATCTCTCTATATATACATACATATATATATATTTAAACCCTAACTCAAACCCTAAACCCTAACCCTAGCAGCCACACCGGCGACCACCCTCTGACCACCGACCCTAGTCCAGCATCGCTGCCCCGACGACCACCACCGCGCAGCACCGCCACAGCCCAGCGCCACCGCCGCCGTCCCCGTGTGTGTGCACCGCACATGCGCACAGTCCAGTTTTGGGCCCATCTTCACAGTATGTTATCTCCCTCATCTGTGATCCTTTTTGAATGCAGTTTATTCGTGTACGTCCACAACCTAACCCTCTAGGATTTTCATTCAAGCGGCACGAGTTTTCGTGTCGCGGATTGGTCGAAAAATCGACCGGAAAATGACCAAAAAACTGACCAAAATTTTTTAGAATTTTGAATCCAAAACCCCATGTTCACACCCAATTTGCCGCCAACCTGTTCATTATTTTCAAAAACTAATTAAAGTATTTTTCTTCTCCATATAACCAAGATTTTTTTGTTCTTTTAGTTTTTATTAATTTGTTCTATGTGTAAAATTATTCAACCTCTAAATCGACCAAAAACTTGACTTTTAAAATATTAAAAAATTATGATACGGAGCGCACCCCGCCAAACGGGACCGCCTTATCGCATACCAATTGCACCAAAAGGCACGTATAATATATTCTGACGTGTGGGCTTTCGCAAAAACTAATTTGGACGTGTGTGCGCGTCGAAATCAACCCGTATCCGTAAAAAGTTCCCGTATCGTGACTTTTGCAAAATACTGCACCATTTAGTGTACATTCGTCAGAATGTGAAGAAACTAGCGCCATTGGATTCATGGTATCATGCTGGTCCTGTGATCCAAGTTTCACACGATTCTAAGATAGTTGACCAAGCCGCCTATTTGCGGGCCCTACGGTTGACTTTTAGGACGAATTTGTGTTCCGTACCACGTTGGTGATATTTATTTCAGCATCCGGGGATGTTCATTCTGATGCCATAGTTCTGATTCATTGTGCCTGATATCTGGACGCTTACACTTTGCAGCTTTCTTGCTAGGCAAGATACCTTGCCAAATTGCTTACAGTACTTTGCATGCTTATTATATTTTTGTATATTCATTGCATGTGTGTTTTCTTTCAATCATAATTATATACTATATATATGATGACACACACTTGACACATATTATCATGGGAGGGGAGGACAATCAATAGGCGTATGGGCTATAACCACTCTGGTAAACCATAGTAACTAGCACGTTGTCACGCCCCAGTCCCAAAAATACGTAGGACTAGGACGCGTAAGCATGCCAGCGGTATGGATATGGCAACTCTAATATATGGAAACCAAATCCACATGTACGCTGTAATATGAATATCAAATCCACAAGTGGTATAAACATATGTCACAAGTCACAGGGTATAATCTAGATCTCATCCACGAAAATCAAATATGAATAAAATAACCAATGTCTATGAAACTAGATCTCAATAAGGAGTATCTAAGGATGATAGTTGGATGGAAATAAATCCACTACCAACTCAAATGGGAAAAGTAAATACAATATAAGTACAACACCATCAAACAATATAAGTACCAGCTATCAATCACGGCTCGAGAGAAGACGTCTATGAAGCATCTATAACCATCCAAATCTGCGCTCCTGCAAATAGTCAAGAACAGGTACACCTGGCAGCGGACCAGGTCCTCAGAGGGACGTAACAAGATACAGAAAATACGAGCCAATTTGAATACAGTAAACATGCATATAATTTGAAAATAAATAAGTATGCTGTACAAGACAATCTATATGAATGCAAATAAGGACAACTTTTTGACGTATGGGCAAGGGTAGTCTACTCGATCTAAGCCTCACAACTCATGCACTCGTCCATGAACATCATCAGCCGGCATCCCTCGGGGGTAGCGACCCTCGGACTCCATCAATCG
This sequence comes from Iris macrosiphon, assembly GCA_036927795.1. NCBI lineage: Eukaryota > Viridiplantae > Streptophyta > Magnoliopsida > Asparagales > Iridaceae > Iris > Iris macrosiphon. Next base: position 57,536,490 of record JAYESA010000004.1, read on the forward strand.
ACATACCTCGGGGGTAGCGACCATCGGACACGACCCACCATAGTGCGTGCTAGTGACTACGGTGTTACCAGAGTGGTTAAAGCCCATACGCCTAATGATTGTCCTCTATGATACTAAGTGTCAAGTGTGTGTCAACATATCTAATATATAGTAATGACTGAAAGAAAACTACACATGCAAGAATAAACAGAAATACAATAAATATACAAAAATATACTAAGCATGCAAAGTACTATAAATAATTTGACAAGATATCTTGCCTGGGGTCCTGCTGCTGGTATGAATCAGAGTCCAAGTCATAGTCCAAATAGCCTATGTATTACAAATTTATCACGTCAAAAGATAATTTATTTTAATTTAATTAATTCTATAATAATTACTCTAAAATCCTATTTTAATCTTATTATTCTAATTTTTAGGTTAATGCCTAAATTTTGTCCAAAGGAATTGAATTTTATCGACTCGAGACTCATGGCACGCAAATCGAGGCGATCTGTTGACCGAAAAGTCAACTGACACAAACTTGACTTTCATGCATGAATTCCTGTAGATTTCAGTGTCAAAAATATGCTGGAATTTATGGCTCATCCGAATTCAAATTCCTTTGGAAATTATGGCACATACAAGTTTCGTATCGTGCACCGATGGTTAAATTTTATCCTAGAAGTTCTACAGAATTAACAATATAAAAATACTTCGAAATAAATTCTGGGAAAAACATATGTCAATTATCTCGACATTAGCTTTCCGAAACTTTAAACGGTTCATGATTCTGATTTCTGGATCTCCCGGAATCATGAAAACATCGAAGCACGTCTATTTTCGGACATGCTGTATTCTACGAATTTTTCAGAATTTAATAATAATAATTTCGTAAAACAAATTATATAATCAAAAAGCTAACCTCAATATCTTTCTAACACAAAAAACTAGGCCTCATTTGGAGTCCAGAGCTATGCTCAATGGCTTCTGGAAGATGAAGGAACCCTAGATGGTAATTCTCCAAAATTCGGCTGAAGAAAAACCCTAGAAATAAACTTAAACTAATATATATATATAGGAGAGAGAAAGCAGTCGCGGCTCAGATCTTGACACGTGGCAGCCATCCAACGCTGTCCGCCCCGCAGTCACTGACAGGCGGGCCCGGCACTGTTTGCTGCGGGCGGCTGACAGGTGGGCCCCCTGTTTGCTGACTGGGCAAAAATAATTTCTTTTTGGGTTTTCTTTTTCAGAAAATAGTTTTTAATTCAGTTTTTGATAATTAATTCAAAATAAATGCTAAAATTAATCAGAAAATTCCCAAAAAATTATAGAAAATATATTTTATTATTTAGAACCTAAAATAAAAGTTTGGAATATTTTTATATAAGTTTGAATATAAAATAAATTCTTCAAAGTCCTAGAAAATTAGTGTTACTAGTTTTTAATTAACTAAAAATTATGAAAAAATTCCAATAATCTAAAATAGTCTAAAATAATTCTAAATAAATATTTATATAAGTAAATATACTAAAAAATTTTATTTTCTAATTAACTAAGAGAATATTCTAAATAAATTCAACATCTATAATAAATATAATAATATAAAATATACATAAAATACCTATTTTGGGTGAGGAAGTTTACAATCTACCCAACTTAAAAAAATATTTTTTTCAAAATTAAAATAAGGCATAATTTGTTAAATCCTTCACATTCATACATAAGGTACGTCAATCGCAATCTCTTCCAAAAATTTAAATAACAAAATCTATTCAAATCTATCGCGATCATTTCAAAATTAAGATAATCATTGTTCGAATCAAAATTCAACCTATTGTAATCTCTTCTCACTTTTTCAACTCATCAATATCCAAATATAAATTAAATCCATATAATATCTTCAAGATTTAAATAACCCATGTCAAATTTTACCTCACGATCTCCAAGTATCATAATCTCCTCTAGAAGTAATTCGAGTCCAATATTATTCCTATTTTCACTTATAAATTATTTTTTTTTCAACTTTTTAAATTCCATTCACATCCTCAATATTTCAAATAGGTAGTCCAATCATCAATTTTTTTTTTTAAATCATCAAATTGAAAAACAATTTAAATGCAGTCCACCAATGTTCAAGTCTGAAATTATATATTTATCCTTCAAATTCAAATTGATGATTTTACCTTCAATACTTAAAAATTTAAATTATGTACTTAAGGTATAAATATTGGGTCCTCAATATCAAGATTTTTTTAAATTTATTAATCCTCATCATCTTAGTCATTCTTCTAAAATTCTCAAAATTAAATGGCTTGAACCTCTCCCAATCTAATTTTACTCGATCATAATCTAAAAGAAATTCCTCTCGAGTTGCCAATGCACTGCTACCCAACTTAGAATTTACCCATCTATGACAGAAGGCTATATACTTTAAGAAAAATATTCTTTAATTTATTTACTCATGCTATTCAATTATCAAAGTTTTAACACCAAATATATCACCTATGATATACCCTTAATCAATTATAAAAGAAGTGTCACTAAGTCATGTGATTAGCCTTATAGGGTATATCTAGTACTATCAGTGTATCAAACTTATACCAAGCACGAGATTTCGTCTTTCCAAAATAAGGGAAGACGGAGATCAATAATAAAGAGTTCAAGGGCGAGGTAATAGAATAGAAGTATCGGGATCAAGACGTTTAAAGAATTCAAATAGGAATTGTTAAAGTAGTTGTGGATTGATATCCTATTTTGGTAATGCCTATCCACATGCTCGCATCAGTATAGTTATGTAACGGATACGATATGCTTAGACATATCTAGAGGGCAAGTTCATTCATCTACTAATCACTAGATATCTCAATCCACGTAAAGTAGTTATATGAAGGGCGAACCACGCGTACTATGGTTGATCAGACCGTAGTACAGTGATTCTGAAATGTATTAATGTATGCATCCACTAATACATATATAGTGAACAAGCTTGATGAAAGAATAAGCTTGCAAAACTAGGCTATAATAGCGGCATAAGTCAAGGTGGTACAATAATTATAGGTACGCTAGATGATGATGAAAGGAGGTACAAGTCAATTCAAGTTCACAAAAACAAAACAAAAGAAATAGAATAAGCAATAATAATAAAGATTCTACAAATCTCTATAGTTATCAAACAACCTCCTTGTCTATGTCGCTAGTCGACCAAATGGGGGCAAGGATCTCTAAATTCTATTGTCTGAATAAACACTGTCGTCTTATGCTAGCATACAATTAATGTTGTTCAATCACACTTCAATAATAGGTCAAAAGACTATATGATACTAGGTTGTGAGGTATACTATCCAACTTAAAATAATAAACTAATACTGTGACAGTCTTAAGGGTACCGTAGAAGCTCCTGTTAAGGTCTTCGAGAAGGGATCTTGGTACTTGTTAGGGTATCCTCTTATATTACATAGGCCATAGTCGTCTTAACTCTTAGTCATAGTGCAAGTGTCAATAGTAAGAATGGGACGGTTACTGGCCTCATGGGAAAGGGAATATAACTCGTATTGAGGTGTGGTACAAGTTACGCAATTTAAAACTAAGGGATAAGCACCAGGTCTCAATCTACAAGAATAACTTAACTATCAAGTTCTAACTACTAAGCACACAATTTCAAAATTCAAGATTACAACTATAATCCTAGCAAACTATGTGTCCTTAACAAAGAAATAAATTACTTGGCCTACTATCAGAAGTGTCAGGTGGCACGAGTTGAAAGATAAAAAAAAGAAGAACGTAATTTTGGTCGTCGCACAATTAGCGAACGTTAAGGCCACAGAGGAACAATATATGAAATAGAGGGGCTCTAGGTAGCATCATGGTTTTCCAAGGTGGAGTGGTATACTAGTTGAATGTTCGAGGTATGATCAAGGAAGAAGTGTTGATTGCATTCCTCTAGGCTTCCTAGGGTGCTGTCTACTAATAACAAGACAATGATATAAGTTTATAGTTCTCCAATACTATCTAACTATGAGGGTTAGGTTCAGTCCTAATATTCTCTTTTGGTTTTCTATTGGTTCCTCCATACTAGGGTCAAACATTATGGTAAGCTTCTAACTAACTCTAGTGGTATCTATACTACTCTTAAGTCTTCATAATACATCAAGGGATAATGGTAAACTAATCTATAGATAAGGAATTCTAGGTTCACTAGATATTCTAAACTTAGTGGTGTGTCTATATCCTCGTTGTAATCTTAATAGGTATGCTACTCTAATTATCATCCTAATAACAGGGGTTCATATATTCTCAGAAGAAGGCTATACTCAAGAAACTATTAGGGAAGCACATGAATCAAGCATGATACAATTGTTCAAATAGAACAGATAGGAGGAAGATAAATCATAGTCAATTGTGGATGAGATCCTATACTCTAGTCCTAGGTGTAGGCTTGCTCGGTACAGTAACGTAACCGAGACAATATGCTCTCGACCTGCATGGGCCACCACAAAAATATGTCACGCCCCAGTCCCAAAAATACGTAGGACTAGGACACGTAAGCATGCCAGCCGCATGGATATGGCAACTCCAATATATGGAAACCAAATCCACACGTACGCTGTAATATGAATATCAAATCCACAAGTGGTATAAACATATGTCACAAGTCACAGGGTATAATCTAGATCTCATCCACGAAAATCAAATATGAATAAAATAACCAATGTCTATGAAACTAGATCTCAATAAGGAGTATCTAAGGATGATAGTTGGATGGAAATAAATCCACTACCAACTCAAATGGGAAAAGTAAATACAATATAAGTACAACACCATCAAACAATATAAGTACCAGCTATCAATCACGGCTCGAGAGAAGACGTCCACGAAGCATCTATAACCATCCAAATCTGCGCTCCTGCAAATAGTCAAGAACAGGTACACCTGGCAGCGGACCAGGTCCTCAGAGGGACGTAACAAGATACAAAAAATACGAGCCAATTTGAATACAGTAAACATGCATATAATTTGAAAATAAATAAGTACGCTGTACAAGACAATCTATATGAATGCAAATAAGGACAACTTTTCGACGTATGGGCAAGGGTAGTCTACTCGATCTAAGCCTCACAACTCATGCACTCGTCCATGAACATCATCAGCCGGCATACCTCGGGGGTAGCGACCCTCGGACTCCATCAATCGACATACCTCGGGGGTAGCGACCATCGGACACGACCCACCATAGTGCGTGCTAGTGACTACGGTGTTACCAGAGTGGTTAAAGCCCATACGCCTAATGATTGTCCTCTATGATACTAAGTGTCAAGTGTGTGTCAACATATCTAATATATAGTAATGACTGAAAGAAAACTACACATGCAAGAATAAACAGAAATGCAATAAATATACAGAAATATACTAAGCATGCAAAGTACTGTAAACAATTTGGCAAGATATCTTGCCTGGGGTACTGCTGCTGGTATGAATCAGAGTCCAAGTCACAGTCCAAATAGCCTATGTATTACAAATTTATCACGTCAAAAGATAATTTATTTTAATTTATTTAATTCTATAATAATTACTCTAAAATCCTATTTTAATCTTATTATTCTGATTTTTAGGTTAATGCCTAAATTGTCCAAAGGAATTGAATTTTATCGACTCGAGACTCATGGCACGCAAATCGAGGCGATCTGTTGACCAAAAAGTCAACTGACACAAACTTGACTTTCATGCATGAATTCCTGTAGATTTCAGTGTCAAAAACATGCTGGAATTTACAGCTCATCCGAATTCAAATTCGTTTGGAAATTATGGCACATACAAGTTTCGTATCGTGCACCGATGGTTAAATTTTATCCTAGAAGTTCTACAGAATTAACAATATAAAAATACTTCGAAATAAATTCTGGAAAAAACATATGTCAATTATCTCGACATTAGCTTTCCGAAACTTTAAACGGTTCGTGATTCTGATTCCTGGATCTCCCGAAATCATGAAAACATCGAAGCACGTCTATTTTCGGACATGCTGTGTTCTACGAATTTTTCAGAATTTAATAATAATAATTTCGTAAAACAAATTATGTAATCAGAAAGCTAACCTCAATATCTTTCTAACACAAAAAACTAGGCCTCATTTGGAGTCCAGAGCTATGCGCAATGGCTTCTGGAAGATGAAGGAACCCTAGATGGTAATTCTCCAAAATTCGGCTGAAGAAAAATCCTAGAAATAAACTTAAACTAATATATATATAGAGGAGAGAGAAAGCAGTCGCGGCTCAGTTCTTGACACGTGGCAGCCATCCAACGCTGCCCGCCCCGCAGTCACTGACAGGCGGGCCCGGCACTGTTTGCTGCGGGCGGCTGACAGGTGGGCCCCCTGTTTGCTGACTGAGCAGAAATAATTTCTTTTTGGGTTTTCTTTTTCAGAAAATAGTTTTTAATTCAGTTTTTGATAATTAATTCAAAATAAATGCTAAAAATAATCAGAAAATTCTCAAAAAATTATAGAAAATATATTTTATTATTTAGAACCTAAAATAAAAGTTTGGGATATTTTTATATAAGTTTGAATATAAAATAAATTCTTCAAAGTCCTAGAAAATTAGTGTTACTAGTTTTTAATTAACTAAAAATTATGGAAAAATCCCAATAATCTAAAATAGCCTAAAATAATTCTAAATAAATATTTATATAAGTAAATATACTAAAAAAATTTATTTTCTAATTAACTAAGAGAATATTCTAAATAAATTCAACATCTATAATAAATATAATAATATAAAATATACATAAAATACCTATTTTGGGTGAGAAAGTTTACACACGTACTACGATAGTTGTGTCGCGCTGTTAGCTACTCTTGAGGTATGTCAATTTCTGGTATCACGTTGGTCGTTACCCTCGAGGTATGTTGATTTCTGATATTCCTGACGTGTGTACGAGTTGTGAAGTTAGATAGAGTTGCCTACCCATGTCCATACGTCAAAAAGTTGTTCTCATTATGCATTCATATAGATGGTCTTGTACAGCGTACTTATATATTTTCTACCTATTATGCATGTTTATTGTATTGAATTTGGCATGCTTCTATGTATCTTGTTATGTCCCTCTGAGGTCCTGGTCCCTTTCTACGTGTAGACGATCATGACTATTCGTAGGAGCAAGGATCAGGGCTTGCTACTTATCTCTTTCGAGGAGGTCTTCTCTTCGAGTCTCATTGTTCATTAGATGTTCTTATATGGTTTCCCTTATATTCTAGTTTGGCAGTGGATTTGTTTCCACCCGAATATCATTCTTTGATACTTCATATCGAGATTCAGTTATATAGTAGATTGGTTATTTATTTCTATTTGATTTTATGGATGAGATTAATTATGCCCTGTGACTTGTGATAATTATATATCACTTGTGAATTATTATTCATAATACAGCGTACGTATGTGTTATGGTTTCCATATATTGGAGTCTCCATATACATACGACTGGCAAGCTTACGTATTCCTAGTCCAACATATTTTGGGACTAGGACGTGACATATTTTTGTGGTGGCCCATGTAGGTCGAGAACATATTGTCTCGGTTACGTTACTGTACCGAGTAAGCCTGCACATAGGATTAGAATATAGGATCTCATCCACTTATTTAATCACCACCCTTGATTCCATTTCACCTTCTTATTTAATTTCCTATATTGCATCTTGATTGATCCTTCTTAACGTTAATCTTCTCTTTTCTTCCGTGCTTGATAGGGGTTAGGAAGGTGACTTGTACTAGGTATATGCACTCTATTGTTCAATTACGCTATTAGTTAAATTCTTTTAAGTTGGGTAGTATGCATCTTAACCTAGTATCATATAGTCATTTTAACCCATTAATAAATTATAATTGAATGATGCCAACTATAGACTTGCATAAGAAGATAGTGTTTATCCAGACTGTAGAACTTAGGGGCCATACCCCCATTTGGTCGACCAGACTTAGATAGGAAGTTAGTATGGCAACTGTAGAGGCCCAACACATGACGAGTCTTACCTTCTTGGTAAACTTAAATTATTTTGTACCTTCATTCATCGTAATCCAGCGTACTTATATTTTCTGAACTACCTCGACTTATGCAGCTATTATAGCCTAGTTTTGCAAGCTTATTCTTTTATCGAGCTTGTTCATGATATATGTATTATTGGGTGCACACACTAATACAATTGTCTATTTAGAATCAGTGTATTATGGTCTGATCAACCTTAGTGTGCTTGGTTCGCTCTTCGCATGACTATCTTACGTGGATTGAGATATATAGTTGACTCAACTTGTTAGATGAATATATTTGCCCTCTAGACAAGCCAGAGCATATCATATCAGATACATAATTGTTCTGATATGAGCATGAGAATAGGAATTTACCAAAATAAGATTTCAATCCACAACTGCCTTGACAACTCTCTTTTGAATTCTTAAAATTGGCTTGAGCCCGTACTTGTATTCTATCACCTCCTTTTTGAATTCTTGTTCTCCGTCTTCCCCTATTTTGGAAAGACGAACGCTCGTGCTTGGTATAAGTTTGATACACGTAGAGTACTAGATATACCCCCATAGTTCAATCGCATTACTTGATGACTATCTTTTGTAATTAAGGGCATATCATATGTAATATATTTGGTGTTAAAACTTTTGAGGATTGAATAATACGATTAAATAATTTGAGAAAGTTTTCTTAAGTGTATAGCCTTATGTGATAGATAGGTAAATTCTAAGTTGGATAGAAGTCGCATTGTCAACTTGAGGTAAATTTTTCTTTCAAATTGTGATCAAGTAAGATTAGATTAAGAGATATAAGTTATTTTAACTTTGAAAATTTTTAGAAGAATAATTTAGATGATGAGTATTCAACTTTAAAGACAAGAATGATTTATAGACTAAATTTTAAAATTTTGATATTGCGGACCAAGTATTTATACTTTGAGCACATGATTAAATTTTGAATATTTTAGGTTGAATCATCAATTTAAATTTTGAGGATAAATATAGAATCATGCCTTATTTTTAATTTCGAGGACGAAATTCTTTTAAGCTTGGTAGATTGTAAACCCCATCACCCAAAAATAGGTATTTTGTGTGTATTTGTATTTCGTTTATTTGTTTTAGATTTTTTTTACAAATAAAATCCAATGATTTTATTAGGACACTTCACTATAATTTGGACATTAATAATATAGGATGGCCCCAAAATCTGTATCTTCCTTCATAGGAAGTAGCCTCCACAGGAGACATTACCTGTAGGATCTTTTCGTGGCACATAAATTCGACCCCTTGGTGTTAGTATGACATTAGTGTAACAATCTTAGGTTATGGGCTAAATATTTAGCTATTATATATATAATTTATTTGTGGTTATTTTCCAATTTCAACTCCCTACAATTAGCATCCCATAATTTCCTATGCCAAATTAGAAAAAAATTCTTTTTATAGATGGGCATATTATTTCCAATTTCATATTTTGTAGATAACCATTTAATTATTTACTTAGTTAATTAGATAATAAAATTACTTTATTTATTATAACTAAATAAATGTCTAATTATTAATTATAAAATATTTTGAGTATAGTGTTATTAAAGCCTTACAAAATAAATTTTCTAGAATAATATTATTTTTGGATTTTTAACCTCATCTATATTAGTAAATAAATATAGATATGTGTTAATAAATATATAGTTAATAATAATAATAATAATAATATTAGTAATAATAATAATAATAATAATAATAATAATAACAATAGCAACAATAGTAATATTAGTAATAGTAATAATAATAATAATAATAATAATAGTAATATTAGTGTTAATAATAATAATAATAATAATATTATTATTATTATTATTATTATTATTATTATTATTAGTAATAATAATGTTAATAATAGAAATAGAAAAGAAAAGAAAAGAAAAGAAAAGAAAAGAAAAAGAAAAAGAAAAAGAAAAAGAAAAAGAAAAAGAAAAAGAAAACCAAACAAAATAAAAGGAAAAGAAAAATAAAATAAACCAAAAACAAATCCTAAACTAATAGTCTAACATAACAACCCCCTCCTAATCCAATTCTAACTACCCCAACCAACTGCCCTCCACAACAAAAATATCAACCCCCCCCCCCCCCCCCGTGAACCCATATCTCTCCCCCCCCTCTCTCCATCTCTCTCTCTCTCTCTCTCTCTCTCTCTATATATATATATATATATATATATATATATATATATATATATATATATATACCCTAACTCAAACCCTAAACCCTAACCCTGGTGGCCACACCAGCGACCACCCTCTGACCACCAACCCAAGCACGACGTCACCGCCCTGGCGACGACCGCCACCGCACAGCGCCGCCGCAACCAATAGGCCGACTGCCGCCGCCATCTCCGCATGTGCGCACCGCACATACGCACAGTCCAGTTTTGGACCCATCTTTATGGTATGTTATCTCCCTCATCTGTGATCATTTTTATATGGTTTGTTCGTGTACGTCCACACCTAACCCTCTAGTATTTTTATTCAAGCGCACGAGTTTTTATGTCCCGGATTGGTCGAAAAATCGATCGAAAAATGATCGAAAAACTGACCAAAACAGTTCAGAATTTCCAATCCAAAATCCCATGTTCACACCCAATTTGCCCCCAATTTGTTCATTATTTTTAAAAACTAATTAAAGGGTTTTTTTTCCATATAACCGATTTTTTTTTGTTCTTTTAGTTTTTGTTAATGTGTTCTATGTGTAAAATTATTCAACCTCCAAATCGACCAAAAATTTGACTTTAAAAATATTAAAAAATTATGATACGGAGCGTGCCCCGCCAAACGGGACTGCCTCATCGCGTACCAATTACATCGAAAGGCACGTATGATATATTCTGACGTATGGGCTTTCACGAAAACTGATTTGCACATGTGTGTGCGTCGAAATCAACCTGTATCCGTAAAATATCTCCGTATGGCGACTTTTGTAAAATACCGCACCATTTAGTGTACGCTCGTCGGAATGCGATAAAACTTGTATCATTTGATTCATGGTATCACACTGGTCTTGTGACCCAAGTTTCACGCGATTCTTAGACAGTTGACCAAGCCGCCTATTTACGGGCCCCGCGGTTGAATTTTAGGGCAAATTTGTGTTCGGCTCACCGGAATCCAAAATTCGACATACCGTTGAGTTCGTATTGACGTTTATAATTTGTTTAACCAATACATTGTCCCATTTAGAGACCTTTATCTCTGGAATGCTTTTCGGTGTAAAGTGGCCCATATTTGGACCCGTTCTGACCTAAAATTACCGTTTTGCCCCTGTCTCCAAATTGGACGAAAGGGTAGTATTTTCTAGCTATCTCGCTTATTCTGAGAACGTTGTTGAAATTTATTTCAGCATCCGGGGACATTCATTTTGATGCCATAGTTCTGATCCATTGTGCCTGACATATGGATGCTTACACTTTGCAGCTTTCTTGCCAGGCAAGATACCTTGCCAAATTGCTTACAGTACTTTGCATGCTTATTATATTTTTATATATTCATTGCATATGTATTTTCTTTCATTCATAATTATATACTATATATATGTCGACACACACTTGACACATAGTATCATGGGAGGGGAGGACAATCAGTAGGCGTATGGGTTATAACTACTCTGATAAACCGTAGTAACTAGCACGCACTACGGAAGTTGTGTCGCGCTGGTCGCTACCCTTGAGGTATGTCAATTTCTGTTGTCGTGCTGGTCGCTCCCCTTGAGGTATGTCAATTTCTGATGTTCTTGACGTGTGTGTGAGTTGTTAGATTGGATAGAGTAGCCTACCCATGCCCATACATCAAAAAGTTGTCCTCATTATGCTTTCATATAGATTGTCTTATATAGCGTACTTATATATTTTCTACCTATTATGCATGTTTACTATATTCAAATTGGCATTATTCTATGTATTTTGTTACGTCCCTCTGAGGACATGGTCCCTTTTCAGGTGTAGACAATCATGACTATTCGTCGGAGCACGGATCAGGACTTGCTACTTATCTCTTTCGTGGAGGTCTTCTCTTCGAGTCTCATTGTTCATTAGATGTTCTTATGTGGTTTCCCTTATATTCTAGTTTGACAGTGGATTTGATTTCACCCAACTATCATTCTTTGATACTTCAAATCGAGATTCAGTTATATAGTAGATTGGTTATTTATTTCTATTTGATTCTCTGGATGAGATTTAGTTATTTCCTGTGACTTTTGATAATTATATACCAATTATGAATTATTGTTCATAATACAGTGTACGTATGTGTTATGGTTTCCATATATTGGAGTCTCCATATACATACGGCTGGCATGCTTACGTATTCCAAGTCCTACGTATTTTGGGACTGTGGCATGACATATTTTTGTGGTGGCCCATGTAGGTCGAGAGCATATTGTCTCGGTTACGTTACTGTACCGAGTAAGCCTGCGCATAGGATTAAAATATAGGATCTTATCAACTTACGTTACTGTACATAGAGAGGTCATGTGGGTCCATCCAGACATTGCTCCAAGATTAATGCAACAGACATCACCTTCTGCCACCAAGAATAAGGGCAAAAAGTCCAATTCCTGCTACACGATTTTTCTTCCTCTCGAAGAAGCTATCGCAGGAACAACAAGATCAGGCCTGGCGTACCAACGCAAGTATGACACCCTTGACAATGGTTCACTCCCAATTGTCGCACCTGCAACATCAGATATGGGTCCATCCCAGCGTCCGACAGCAGACAAGTCCAAGCAGAAAGAAACTTGCTTTGACAGACTGCTGCACAAAGATACAGCCCAAGGGCTGAAGAAGCCCTACAACTTTGACATCTTGGTACAACTAGACAATACTCCAGTAAAGTTTTCTTTGTTCGAGCTTCTTCAACTCTCCAAAGACACTCAGACTGCTTTTAGTGAGGCATTGCAAAATGCCGACACCTACCTGGCGCAGGTCAAGCCGCCAGCAGAGGATCCCGCCGCATGCCCCTACTGCAAAATGTCGACACCTACATGATCGTACCTTCAACCTTGCACCATTGCTTGAAGTACGTGGACGATCACGGCGTCGTCAAGACTGAATTTACCAATGTGGATCCTTTCAAAGGGGTAGAGGGTTACTACTCTGATTCACTCCTGTACAAGCAAGTCCTCCAGGATGAATGAGGGAATGGCGTTGACGACGAATCAAAAATTGGCGTAATATCAAACAAACCTTTGACGATCCACCTTAAGGGACATGCTTGTGACACAACCCCTCCCCTCATTGTAAAGATACACAAGAAGGCACCACAACCTCTGATGGTGCGACTGCCAAATCGGAAGAAAGACCAGGTGTAAATACCCAAATTTTTTGAAAATTTTAAAAATAATTTCTGGATTTTTCTATAGTTTTTAATTAATTAAAATTAATGTCCTTCAGGGATTAATATTTTTATTTCTTAAATTAAGTATTAAAATATTACAAAAATTATATTTTTTGGTGTATAATTAATAATATGATGCTGTGTAATTTTTTTAGAATTTATTGGGCTCAATAACTATTTTTAAATGACGAAAAACACTATTTTTAATTAAATCAGACTAAACCAGACTAAACCAGATCGAACCGACCCCAACCCAACCCGAACCGAACCCAAACTGACCCAACCGCCCTAACGGGTCGGGTCTGGACCCGACCTGCCGACCCGGCCAGCTGACCGCTAACACACGAACCCCCACCCCCAGGTATATAGCCACGACCCCCCCGATCCCGTGGCACACCCCCCTCTTCTCCTTCACAAAACCACTCCCTCCCTCACTCTTCCACAATCGATGACCACTCCCCCTCACTCTTCAATCCTCGACGTCCATCCCCGGCCGCCGTACGCTGCCACACGCCGCCGTACGCTGCCAATATCGCCGCCAAACTACCCTGTCACGAACAGCAGTAAGGTACCCCTATTCTAGATCTTGTATCTCCCTGTTTGTTTATCCAAATTTAGTTCTGTCGAATCCTATACGAAGCCCACGTGACCCTCTTGAACCCTAAATAAATGGTTCAGGGTATCGTGTCCAGTGTTGATCTTAAATATCGTGTCCTGTGTCGGTCTTAAAATGTAACACAAAACAGGAAAAAACCCACAGAATTCTGTACTTTAGAAACTGTCCCGGAGCCCCACGTTCACGGCCATTTTTCTCCCAATATGTTTTATAATTTTGAATTTTGTTTGAATAGTAAATTAGACAACATAATCGTGATTAAGACCCTATAATTAGTTTATTTTATTTTGTTGTATGCGGTATTTTATTCGCGAGTGAAATCGACCAAAAACTTGGTTTTAAAACCCAATTTATTCTGAAACTGGGTACGTCCTGCTAAACGAGGCAACTTTGTCGCATAAAATTTTACCGAAAGGTGCGCATCGTCAATGCGGACGTGTAAGATTTCACGAAAGTTAATTTGGATGTGCGTGCACACCGGAATCAACGCATATCCGTCAAAAATACCCCGTATCGGGCCTGTTTTGAAACTCATTGTAACATCGTATGTGCTTATCGTTTCACAACAAAACTTGTGCCAATGGATTCATAGCGTTACGCTGGTCCTGTGACCCAAGTTTGGTTCAATTCTTAGAACTTTGGCGAAATCCCGTATCGTGGGCCCCACAGCTCCACTTGACGGACGATTTTGTGACCGGCTCATCGAAATCCTGTTCAGAATATTCCGTTGGATTTGTATTATCGTTCTGGGCATGTAGATACTAAGTTTAGCGATGTGGGCCATATGTGGATCACGCTTTGACAAGAAACTATCAATTTTACCCCTGTGTCCAAATTGGACTTATGGGTAGTCAATTCTAGCTAATTCATATCTTTTAAGAATGATGGTAATATTTGTTTCAGCATCAGGAGGCATTCCTGAAGATTCTGCTGTTACCGAAGCAACTAAAGGAGTTCAAATCTCAGGCAAGTATACCTTGCCAACTTACAGTAGTTTTTGTTACATTATTTGCTTGAGTTCTTTCTATATATATATATATATACACTTCTGTGATGCACATATTCAACATAGGACCGTGAGACGTTGCTTAGCGTTCGAACAGGATTCGGGTGTCGATATTGTATGCGAAGTCGTGTAACGTCACCTAGAGAGTTGATATTACGATCCTATTTTCGTGCTTGCTTTATCAAGTACGTCATACCATTGGACACTTGACACTATTCATGAGATAGAATCTTTCTTGAGTTATTCATGGTGATTCTGTATAGGCTTACAGGATTCGTGATGTAGATCTTGCATGTACATAGATATTATTATGACTCGTTGTACTAGTTAGAGGTCATAATCTTGCGTGTTGTGGACATGAGACATCGTGGACATGAGACGTTTGATTACATTGGGTGGGGATAGACACACAAGCAACAGGCTAATTTTATATTTATATTTATTATTGGGAGGCCGTAGTCTCTATATCAGAGCTAGGCACATTACATGATATTACTGCTACCGGATCTCCGACACAGAGCGTGTAGTGGTCTCAGCCTGAGTACTAGTGATGCTCCCACTTACATATCACATAGCTAGTTACCTAGTTTACCCTGTGGATATTTATTTTTATATACTACATTTATTTGACTTGAGTTATTCTTGTACCTTGCTATGTCCCCTAAGGACCTGGATCTGGATTATGTCTCCAGGTATAGCAGAGAAGATTTACCCTGAGGTATATGGGACAGGAGCAGACGCTGGAGCAGTACCAGCACCAGAGGACGAGGTGGTGCCAAAGGATTTCTCCTGAGTATTTTTTTTTATATACTCAGTTATTTCTGTTTCTAGTTTATCTATTTTCTGTCTCTTGGATTACTGTACTAAACTCATTATCGGGTTGTTCCCCGAAACACTATATATTGAGACTTGTTATTGGATTATATTTTATTTTGATTATTCTGACATTTTGATGTATTTACCACCTGTGGATGAGATTAGAACTAGACTGTGACTTGTATCGTAGACCTTTATTATTGTGTTACGGCTTAAGTACACTCTAATGGGTCTATTAAATTGGGTTTGCCTATTGGTGTGTGCTGCTAGCCATTGCCACGTGGCTAGTCCCTCGGTATTTTGGGACTTGGACGTGACATAGTTTTTATGGTGGCCCATGCAGGTTCTACGACTATATCGCTTTGGTTTTAACTAAGGAACTGAGCAAGCCTGCGATTATGATAGGATAAGTTATAGGATCTCATCCACATATTAACACGTTCTTGACCTCCATATCGAATTTGAATTAAATTCTTGATTTACATCATATTTTGATTCCTTTGTGCGTTTCTCATAGTTTACTTTCAATGCAGAGTAATGGACCCACAAGCTGGAGAAAAGACTCCCGTAAGATTACATAGAGTTTCGGTTAGTATTGTGTCAGATCGTGACTCAAGATTTATATCCCATTTTTGGCGAAGCATACAGGAGAGTCGTGGCACCCAACTAAAGTTCAGCACTGCTTACCATCCACAGACAGGCGGTCAGTTGGAGTGCACGATTCAGATCCTAGAGGATATGCTGAGGTCGTGTATATTAGACTTTAGAGGGTCTTAGGAAGACCATTTGCACTTGGTGGAGTACTCTTACAATAATAGTTACCAGGCGAGCATCCAGATGGCACATTTTGAGGCATTGTACGGCAGGAAGTACAGATCACCGATATGTTGGAGTGATATTGGTGAGCGTCAGATACTTGGTCCGGAGTTAGTGATGTAGACAGTTGAGAAGGTGAAGCAAATTCAGAGTAGTCTTCGTGCAGCTCAGGACAAACAAAGACATTGGGATGACGCACACTGCCGACCTTTGGAGTTCAAGGAAGAAGAACATGTATTCTTGAGGATCTCACCCACTCGTGGTACTATTCAATTTGGGAGCAGAGGCAAGCTGAGCCCGACGTATATTAGGCCATTTGATATTCTGGAGCATATTGGTGAGGTGGTGTATCGTCTTGCATTACCCCCATCTTTAGAGGGAGTGCATGATGTATTCTATATCTCACAGCTGAGGAGGTACGTGACTGACCCAAGTCACGTAGTCGATCATTATGAGATTTCAGTAGGACCTAGCTTGAGGTATGAAGAACATCCAGTTGGGATACTTGACATTAGTGAGAAGATATTACAGGGTCCGACGATTAGATTGGTCTGGGTAGCTTAGAAACATCACTCCTCGGGCGAGTCTACTTGGGAACGAGAGGATGTCATACGCCAGTGTTATCCTCACATATTCGAAGATGCAGGTATAACCTAAGAACTACGAGAGGATGTCAATCCTTTTAAGGTGGTTAGATTGTAAACATCCAGATTTTTCTAAACTTTTAAAAATAATTTCTGGATTTTTCTGTAATTTTTAATTAATTAAAATTAATGTCCTTCAGGGATTAATATTTTTACATATTAAATTAATTTCTAAAATATTATAAAAATTATATTTTTGGATGTATAATTAATAATATGATATTGTGTAATTTTTCTGAAATTTATTGGGCTCAAAAACTATTTTTAAATAACAAAAAATACTATTTTTAATTAAATCAAACTAAACCAGACCGTACCGACCCTAACCCAACCCAAAATGAACCCAAGATAACCCAAACCGACCCAACCTCCCTAACGGGTCAGGTCTGGACCCGACCCGTCGACCGCTAACCTACGAACCCTCCACCCTCGCGTATACAACTACGACCCCCCCGATCCAGCGGCACACCCCCCTCTTCTCCTTTACAAAACCACCCCCTCCCTCACTCTTTCACAACCGACGACCACTCCCCCTCACTCTCCAATCCCCGACATCCATCCCATGCCGCCGCACGTTGCCGAAAATCAATCGCCAACATCGCCGCGAAACTTCCCTGTCACGAACAACAATAAGGTACCCCTCTTCTAGATCTTGTATCTCCCTGTGTGTTGATCCAAATTTAGTTCTTTTGAATCCTATACGAAGACCACGTGACCCTCTCGAACCTTGAAAAAATGGTTCGGGGTATCGTATCCTGTGTCGGTCGTAAAATGTGACACAAAACAGAAAAAAATCACAGAATTATGTACTTCAAAAACTGTCCCAGAGCCCCATGTTCACGGCCATTTTTCTTTCAACCTGTTTAATAATTTTGAATTATGTTTGAACAGTAAATTAGACAACATACCCGAGATTAAGACTCTATAATTAGTTTATTTCATTTTATTGTATGCGGTATTTTATTCGCAGGTAAAATCAACCAAAAACTTGGTTTTAAAATCTAAATTTTTCTGAAACTGAGTGCGTCCCTCTAAATGAGGCGACTTGGTTGCATGCAAACTTCAATGAAAGGTGCGCATCGTCAATGCGAACGTATAAGATTTAGCAAAAGTTGATTTGGATGTGCGTGCACACCGGAATCAACGCGTATCGGTCGAAAATACCCCGTATCGGGCCTGTTCTGAAAACTCGTAGTAACTTCGTGTGTGCTTATTGTTTCGTAACAAAACTTGTACCATGGGATTCGTAGTATTACGCTGGTCATATGACCCATGTTTGGTTCGACTCTGAGAACGTTGACGAAATTCCGTATCGTGGGCCCCACGGCTCCACTTGACAGACGATTTTGTGACCGGCTCATCGGAATCCAGTTCAGGATATTCTGTTGGATTCGTATCATCGTTCTAGGCATGTGTCACTATCCAATTCTAGAAAATAGGATATATAATTTTTTTATTTGGTAAATTGTGTATTGTATTTAATTAATTATATTTATATTTATTTAGTGCTTGTATTATTTTTTTAATAATTGTTTTAGGGTTTTGGCTAGCCTGGACCCATGTCAGACTCTATTGGACCCATGTCCGACCCAGCCCACACCCTTGTGAGAATTATTTTGGTACTTAGAAATATTTATTATATTTTTAGAAGGTTAGTGGGAGAGATTTAAAGTTAGTTTGAGTGCATTTGGAATCCCGAAACCCAAAACCCAAGTTAGTAGGGGCATTTTGGAAATTTGGTGACTTATGTAACCCATTTTTGGACATTGGCCGACCCTACCTACCCCATTTTCCCGTGGAACACAGCAGCCCTCTCCCCCCTTTGGTTCTTCTTCGTCTTCTTCACTTCTTCTTTACTTCTTCTTCTTCTCCACTTCTTCTTTCTTCTTCCTTCTTCTTCAAGGTGAGTTTCTTTTCCATTTTTCTTCCTTCTTTCTTCCATTCCTTCTCCTTATGCTAGCCTAACCTTACATTTTCCCCAACCTAGGTGTGAGGAGCTTAGATCTAGTGTGGAAGCTAGATTTGGAGGCTTGGAGCTTGAGGGAGGTGATTCCAAGTAGATCGGAGACTTTGGCCTTGGGATTTCAACTCCCAAGAGGTAAAACCTAACTTTTCCCTTGCTAATTACTTTTATGTAGTATAATTAGTGTTGTAGAACCTTCCTAGACCCTAAGCCTACCCATAGGAGGAAGTTGGAACTAGTTTGGTTGAGTTTAGAGACTTTGACATTATGTTTTGTGTCGATTTCGGGTGGAATCCGAATTTGGCCCAATTTTGGGTGATGCCCTAGGTTAAACGGACCTAGGTAGACGTTGTCGGGTGTCTTGAGGGTGAGTGCGTGTCTCCGTTCGGACACGGGAAGCCGTGTCGCAGAGAAACGGGCATTTCGGGCAAAATTAGGGTTTTTCGTCATCGCCGATTCTAAGTGCGTGTGCGTTTCCGCCACGGACCTAGAATCGATGCGGGAGTACTTTTTCTAGGATCTAGGAATCGTTTAGAACGCGTGGGTAAATTTTGGGCTGATTTCGAGTTCGTTTGGTGTGCGTTTCAGGAGGTTTTCCGAGCCGCGCACCACGTGTTCGTCGAAATGACCGAACGGCCATTTCGACTTGGATTCCTCGTTTCGGGCTTGTGCGCGTGTTGGGTTAGTATCGGGGAGTGTGTGCTAGAGTTTTCGAGTTATATTTTATATATTTTAGGGTGTCGGTGAGTGTCGGGGTCGTTGGGCGTGAGTGGGGCGTGTTGTTTGTGTGTTGTGTTGTGTTAGTGTATATGTGTCTATATATATATATGTATATATTTATATGTATGTGTGTTTATGTATATATATATATTTATATATATATGAGTGTATTTATATCTATGTGCATGTGTGTGTATATGTCTATGTGTTTATATATATATATAGCTATGTATATATTTGTAAGTGTGTGTGTATTAGTGTGTTTGTGAGTGTGTTAGTGTGAGTGTTAGAGAGTAGATATAAGTGTGTGTATATATATCTATCTAGTAGTATATGTATATAGTTATATATGTGTGTATATATATATATATATATATATATATATATATATATATATATATATATATAGGGTGATATATATATAAGTATATAGGCGTGTGTGTGTGTGTTTGTGATGGAGGGGGAGGCAGCAGCTGCTGCTGCCTACAGCAGCAGCAGGGAGCTGCAGCAGCAGCACTAAAGAGCAGTAGTAGCAGCATGTGGAGCAGCCAGCAGCAGCAATAGCAGCATATGCCGGTAAGCATGCAGCGTAGCAGCGGGTAGTAGCGAGGTAGAGGGAGATAATAGTTAGCTAGATAGTTTGATAGATATATAAGATAGATTGATAGATAGATAGATAAGTAGATTTATAGATAGATGGATAGATAATAGAATAGATAGTAAGATAGATAGATAATAAGATAGCTACTGAGATAGTTAGATAGATAACTAGATAGATTGATACTAGATAGGTAATACATGCGTAGATAGGTAGTTATCTATCTAAGATATATATATATATATATATATATATATATATATATATATATCTAAATACATATAGTTATATACATACCTAGAGATATCTAGATAGTATATATATATATATATATTTATGTGATGGGTAAGGTAAAGGGTATTTGTGTATATGTGTGTGGATATATATATGTATAGGTATATACATGCTTAGATATATAAATATATGGTAGATATATATATTACCTAGCCTAGATTAATAACTAGGTATATAATCATTAGCTAGATAGCTAGTTAGAGGGGTTCGAGAGCGGTATCTCAATACCTTGAGATATCCAAGGTATTGAGTTTCGAGCGGGGTATTTGAGCAATAGCCTAGGATATGTTTTGGAATGATTTTTATATGTTTATATATATATATATTTATGCGTGCTAGCATAGGTTTTAGTGGGTTTAGGCGGGGTGCGTGGCCTAGGGCGAGGTATCGGATACCGAGGGTATCCCGGTATCTCGATTAGGCGAGTTTGTGAGTTTAGTAGCTTAATGAGCTCGGTTTGACCTAGAATTTCAGGGGCACCCTAGTTTGACCTAGCTTTGACCATAATTATCCCCGTTGACCGTAAAAGTCAACGTTTGACCTAGTTTTGACCTAGAGTTGACTTTTGGACCCAGGGTTGACTTTTTGACCCGAATTTTACCGGTTTGACCCGTGCGACCTAGAATAGCCCTAGAAGCCTGTTTTTATTTATTTTATATCAGTTTAAATGCTTAGAACCTTGTTTAATCCTTGTTTTTCACAATAGGTCCTTGCGACACCGGTCCGGATCTCGATCCTCATCAGTTGCTCAAGACATCAGGCGAGTACCTACCTCTGATAGTTTCTATTTCATGATAGCATTTATATCACCTGTTCTAGAACTGTAATACTTGATTCTGACACATTATTACATGAGCTAGTACTAGTGGATCCCGTCATGAGATGCTATCCCCCTTACCGTGTTCAGCGGGTACTATATCACGTGTATTTCATCATGTGCTTCGGGTATTGATTCTCATGTGCTATCATGTGCTTCTTGTGCTCTCGCCTTCGTGTGCGTGAGCTATTATCATGTACGTAGCGTGTTGTGGTTGGATCTAATGGTATTAGTGGGGGAGGGGAGTAGGAGTTGGTTATGTGATCAAAGCCAAACAGTATTCATGTGTATGTCGGTTATGCAACTCACGCATAACGGAGTTATCGTAGTATTTTTTATGTGCAACCTAAGCCGATCACATAACGAACTTGTGCTCAAGGCACTTAGCTAGTATTCATGTTTCTCACCTGCAGTTACTTTTCCACTACTTGTATTGTTCTCCAGTTTATATTGCAGCTACTTATTGTGCTCCAGCATATATTTATTTCCTGTGCATCTTTTTATACTTTTCTATTGCTCGTCATATACACCTTACCATGTATTTGGAGTTGCTTTCAGAGTTATGTACTTCGCTGCAGTCCTGACTGGGCATATTTTTTCCAGAGGATCCTGAGGACTATTGTACGACGTTTTACGGGCCGGGTGTTGACGACTGTTGTGACCCCGTGACCGAGGAGGAGTGCGCCGAGGAGACGCCTATAGCACCCTAGTTAGCTAGGTGGGTTTCCTGGGTTGTTCCAGTTGTTATTTTGGATTATATTTTGGATGATTGTACTTATTCTTTTGTTGTTGTGTGATGTTGTAGCTATTATGGCCTTAGACTGTATTATTTTGGATTATCTTGCTCTCTTGGTTCTGTTTCTTTGTTTATATCATATCGTGCTTTTATTCTTCTCCTAGATTTTGTGATTGAGAGTTCATATATATATTGCGTGGTTGCCCTCCTTTTGGAGAGGATTTTGATATATATATTTCGTGGTTGCCCTCTTTTTGGAGAGGTCATGCCGGATTTTTCTGTGAGATATAGATAGATATGGTTGACCTAGAACGGACCTTTACAGCGTTCTACCGCCGATTCTGCGGCGTAGGCTGGACGTACCCACGGCTCATGCCCGATTTTTGGGTGCGGGTCATGACACATTTTTGGTGGTGGCCCATGCAGTTCAAGTTTTAGGTTTACCTGCAATAGGATATAGGATATAGGCTGAGAGAGTGTGCTCAATCACAACTAGGACCCTTCCTGCTTCCTTTTGCTATCTTTAATTTTTCTGAAATTATTTTCTTTTGCAATGTTACTGTCTTTCATTGATGTTATCGTTTCTTGTACTATATTGACTTCTTTTGATCTGTGTTCAGGATGCCTCCGAAGACCAGATCTCAGCGCACCGTCCCAGCAGCTGCCACCGAGAGGTCTGACACCTCTCGACCTGCTCGACTTTCGACAACCGCTACCGCTCCACTCGCCACTCCTGCGGTTGAGGGAGCGTCAGTTTCTCTCGGAGATTCCCTTACTCCTATTGATCCGAGAGTCACCCCAGTTGTTCCGGTGGTACCTCCTCCACCATCGCCTGCGCCAGTGGATGCTACACAGTTGTTCGCATTCTTCCGAGAGATGATGGATGCGCAACACCGCCAGACAGATGTTATGAGGATGGACATTGAGAATGGTCATCAGGTGGCTATGACAGCGGTCGATAGAGTGGCTCAGATCCAGCCACAGCCAAAGCAAGCTCAGTATCCTAGGCCGGGTACTATTATCGATTTTCAGAGGATACGGCCTAAGGAGTTCCGCGGCACAGAGGGGATCGTGTACGCCGACGACTGGATCGAGCATATAGAGGGCATCTTCAGGTTGGCGATGATCCCAGCTAGCATGCAGATAGAGGCAGCGGGCAGCCAGATGTTCGACCTTGCCTTTACTTGGTTCCGCACAGATACGCGGATAGCAGTTCCGGGACTGACTTGGGAGGCTTTCAAGAAGCTTTTCAAGGAGAAGTTCTTCCCGGATATGGCTCTCAGTGCATTGGAGAGTCAGTTTGAGGCGCTCGTCTAGGGGAGTATGCTAGTGGATGAGTATTCAGCGGAGTTCTGCCGTCTGGACAAATTTGTTGAGGGGTTGTCTGAGGCGGCGAAGGCACGGAAGTTCCGCAAGGGCTTGGTCATGGCGGTCAAGTCCTTGACCAGGAGCGACCGCGAGGCGACCTTCGAGCAGATTATCAGCGACGCTCAGAGGGCTGAGGATGATTTGGAGCTGAAGACGAAGAGGAGCAGAGATGCTTCAGGAGCAGGTAGCAGTGCAGCCCAGCCAAGAGGCCATTCCAGCAGACCCAGCAGCACCAGGGTCAGGGTCGTGCGCCCTTCCGGCAGGCGCCCCAGCAGCAGAGGCTGGGTCAGCAGCAGGGCCAGAGGCAGCCCATCGTTTGCCCTTTCTGTAAGAAGCCAGGGCACGGATGGGACATATACAGAAAGAGGCTGGGCAGATGTTTATTGTGTGGGCCGCAGATCTCCAGCTGAAGGATTGTCCTTCAGCGCTTGCCCGTCCAGCTCAGGGCGGAGGAGCCGCTCAGAGGGCACCAGCTAGAGCACCTGCAGCGCAGCAGAGAGGACCGCCTTTGCAGACTCAGCAGCAGAGGTTCATCCAGCTCCAGCAGCAGCACCGAGGAGGACAGCAGGGGAGAGCTTTTTCCCTGACAATAGACGAGGCCGAGCCAGTTGGTGACGTTATCTCAGGTTCTGTTCTCCTTGATTCCATTCCAGCTCTTGCTTTATTTGATTCCGGTGCTTCCCATAGCTTTGTGTCTGTATCTTTTGCTGTTAGACAACATCTTGTTGCTGAACCTTTAGCTAGACTCTGCAAGATCACGACCGGGGGTGGTATCATCCTAGTCAGTGATGTCTGTAGAGACCGAAGAGTTACCTTGGGAGGTCGGGAGTTGAGTGTGTGCCTACTCGTAATGCCACTTTCGAGCTATGATATTGTAATCGGGATGGATTGGTTGAGTACGCATTGTGCTAGTATAGATTGTCGTGGAGGCAGAGTTTTGTTTAGTCTGCCGGGTGAGCCAGAGTTTCAGTTTGCCAGAGAAGCAGCGGAGCAGACCGAGGGAGTCTTCTACAGAGCCCTAGTGGTAGAGCCGAGGTCGCTACATCCACTGATAGAGGAGTACATGGATGTCTTTCCGGAGGAGTTGCCAGGGTTACCTCCAGACAGAGATGTGGAGTTCTCTATAGACTTGGTGCCAGGCGCGGAGCCGATATCCCAGCACGTCTATAGAGTTAGCAACAGTGAGCTGATAGAGTTGAAGAAGCAGGTGGATGAGCTTCAGGACAAGGAATTTATCAGATCTAGTTCTTTTCTGTGGTGTGCTCCGGTACTTTTTGTGTCGAAGAATGATGGGTCGATATGGATGTGTATCGACTACAGGGCTCTGAACAACCTCACAATCAAGAACAAGTATCCGCTACCACGTAGTGATGATCTTTTTGACCAGTTGAGCGGAGCGAGGGTGTTTTCCAGGATTGATCTGAGGACAGGCTACCACCAGGTGAAGGTCAGGAAGGACGATATTCCGAAGACAGCTTTTCGAACCAGATATGGGCAGTATGAGTTATTGGTGATGCCGTTTGGGTTGACTAATATCCCGGCAGTGTTCATGAATCTGATGAGCAAGATGTTCCATCAGCATCTGGATAGGTTTGTGGTGGTGTTTATAGATGATATCTTGGTGTATTCGAAGACCCCAGAGGAGCACGAGGAGCATCTGAGGATAGTGTTGGAGACTCTCAGGAAGGAGAAGCTTTATGGAAAGCTTTCAAAGTGTGAGTTCTTTCTTGACAAGGTTGAATTCCTTGGTTATGTGGTGACTGGAGAGGGTATCTCGGTGGATCCGAGAAAGATTATGGCAGTTGAGGCATGGAGTGCTCCGAGTTCAGTAGCCGAGGTCAGGAGTTTCCTGGGACTGGCAGGCTACTACAGGAGATTTGTTCAGGATTTTTCCCGGATTGCAGAGCCGTTGTCCAGGCTGACCCGGAAGGACGTGGAGTTTGTTTGGTCAGAGGAGTGCCAGGTGGCCTTTGATAAGCTGAAGAGGAGGTTGACGACAGCTCCAGTGTTGACGTTGCCATCAGGTTCTGGAGGATTCACTATCTATAGTGATGCATCGGGGAAGGGACTGGGTTGTGTATTGCAGCAGAATGGGAGGGTGATTGCCTATGCTTCCAGGCAATTACGTCCTCATGAGAAGAACTACCCTACCCACAATTTGGAGTTGGCAGCGGTCATCTTTGCTCTGAAGTTATGGAAATACTATTTATATGGAGAGCGTGTGGAGATCTTCACAGACCACAAGGGCTTGAAATATGTGTTTACCCAAAAAGAGCTGAACATGAGACAGAGGAGATGGTTGGAGTTGATGAAGGACTTCGACATATCATTGCAATATCATCCAGGGAAGGCGAACGTAGTTGCGGATGCATTGAGCAGGTATCTGGTAGCTATGTGCCTGACTACAGATCGTTATCTTCTGGCAGATCTAGAGAGCTTGGGCATTGAGGTGATAGTGCCTGGAGTTGAGATGCAGATGTGGGGACTGCAGATTCAGTCAGAGTTGGTAGACCGGATCTGGGCTACACAGTTTGAGGATGAGTCCCTGATGAGCATCAGGGCACAGGTTCAGATGGGATTAGCAGATGACTTCACCATTGCTGATGATGGTTCTTTGCGGCACGGTACCAGGTTGTGTGTACCGAGTGGGTCATTGCGCGAGGAGGTTCTCCAGGAGGCGCATCGATCCCAGTATTCTATGCATCCAGGTGCCAACAAGATGTATAGAGATCTGAGACAGCATGTATGGTGGTACGGGATGAAGCGGGAGGTAGCACGCTTCGTATCCCGATGCTTAGTGTGCCAGCAGGTGAAGGCGGAGAGGCAGAGGCCAGGAGGTTTACTCCAGCCGTTATCCATTCCGGAGTGGAAATAGGAGCATGTGACTATGGATTTTGTTTCTGGACTTCCCCATTCTCCAGGCGGAAAGGATACAATTTGGGTCATCATGGACAGGTTGACCAAATCGGCCCACTTTCTACCATTCAAAGTGGGTACGTCTACAGAGAGACTCGCAGAGATGTATGTGCGCCAGATAGTCAGACTGCATGGAGTTCCTGTGAGCATAGTATCAGATCGGGACAGTCGCTTTACTTCGCATTTCTGGAGGAGTCTGTAGGCTAGCTTGGGCACCCAGCTCAAGTTTAGTAGTGCGTATCACCCACAGACAGATGGTCAGTCAGAGAGGACCATTCAGACACTTGAGGACATGTTTCGCACTTGTGTTTTGGATTTCAGAGGCTCTTGGAGGATCACTTGCACTTGGTAGAGTTTGCTTACAACAACAGCTACCAAGCCAGTATCGAGATGTCACCTTTCGAGGCGTTGTATGGACGGAGGTGTCGTACTCCGTTATCATGGGATGATATAGGTGAGAGAGCTTTGCTTGGCCCTGAGATGGTGGTTGATGCAGTGGAGAAGGTCAAGCTCATTAGAGATAGACTTCGGGTGGCGCAGGACAGGCAGCGACATTGGGCCGATAGCCACCGGAGACCTTTGGAGTTTGAAGTATAGCTTAGAATCTAGATTTTGTTCTTGTGTTTGCTTGTGATTGCTTGTTTTAGACTAAGTGCTGAGACCTTGTTTGTGCTAGGTTGGAGATCTGGTGTTCCTGAGGATTTCTCCGACGTGGGGCATAATTCGTATCGGTGGAGGCGGAAAGCTTAGCCCACGTTTCGTCGGACCCTTCCGTATCCTTGAGAGGGACGGCGCCGTGGCGTATAGGCTTGAGTTGCTGCCTACGCTGGAGGGAGTTCATGATGTTTTCCACGTGTCGCAGTTGAGACGGTACGTGGCGGATCCCAGTCACGTATTGGATCACTCGGAGATCGAGGTAGGCCCTACTCTTAGCTATCCAGAGCAGCCGGTGGAGATTTTGGATCGGCGGAAGAAGGTGTTGAGGAACCAGACTATTCCCTTGGTTCGCGTCGCGTGGAGGCATCACTCTCCAGGGGAGTCGACCTGGGAGAGGGAGGATGAAATGCGCGAGCGATACCCCTATCTCTTCGAGCCCTGAGGTATGGTTCTTTCTTTGCATTCCTGTCCTAGTTTTGTCTTTTAATTTCGAGGACAAAATTATTTTAAGGAGGGTAGACTTGTCACTACCCAATTCTAGAAAATAGGATATATATTTTTTTTTTATTTGATAAATTATGTATTGTATTTAATTAATTATATTTATATTTATTTAGTGCTTGTATTATTTTTTTAATAATTGTTTTAGGGTTTTGGCTAGCCTGGACCCATGTCAGACCCTAGTGGACCCATGTCTGACCCAGCCCACACCCTTGTGAGAATTATTTTGGGGCTTAAAAATATTTATTATATTTTTAGAATGTTAGTGGGAGAGATTTGGAGTTAGTTTGAGTGCATTTGGAACCCCGAAACCCAAAACCCAAGTTAGTAGGGGCATTTTGGGAATTTGGTGACTTATGTAACCTATTTTTGGACATTGGCCGGCCCTACCTACCCCATTTTCCCGTGGAACACAGCAGCCCTCTCCCCCCTTTGGTTCTTCTTCTTCACTTCTTCTTCTTCTCCACTTCTTCTTTCTTCTTCCTTCTTCTTCAAGGTGAGTTTCTTTTCCATTTTTTTTCCTTCTTTCTTCCATTCCTTCTCCTTATGCTAGCCCTAACCTTGCATTTTCCCCAACCTAGGTGTGAGGAGCTTAGATCTAGTGTGGAAGCTAGATTTGGAGGCTTGGAGCTTGAGGGAGGTGATTCCAAGTAGATTAATAACTAGGTATATAATCATTAGCTAGATAGCTAGTTAGAGGGGTTCGAGAGCGGTATCTCAATACCTTGAGATATCTAAGGTATTGAGTTTCGAGCGGGGTATTTAGCAATAGCCTAGGATATGTTTTGGAATGATTTTTATATGTTTATATATATATATATATATTTATGCGTGCTAGCATAGGTTTTAGCGGGTTTAGGCGGGGTGCGTGGCCTAGGGCGAGGTATCGGATACCGAGGGTATCCCAGTATCTCGATTAGGCGAGTTTGTGAGTTTAGTAGCTTAATGAGCTCGGTTTGACCTAGAATTTCAGGGACACCCTAGTTTGACCTAGCTTTGACCATTATTGTCTCCATTAACCATGAAAGTTAACTTTTGACCTAGTTTTGACCTTGAGTTGACTTTTTGGACCCCGGGTTGACTTTTTGACCCGAATTTCACCGGTTTGACCCGTGCGACCTAGAATAGCCCTAGAAGCCTGTTTTTATTTATTTTATATCAGTTTAAATGCTTAGAACCCTATTTAATCCTTGCTTTTCGCAATAGGTCCTTGCGACACCGGTCCGAATCTCGATCCTCATCAGTTGCTCAGGACATCAGGCGATTACCTACCTCTAATAGTTTCCATTTCATGATAGCGTTTATATCACCTGTTCTAGAACTGTAATTCTTGATTCTGACACATTATTACACGAGCTGGTACTAGTAGATCCCGTCATGAGATGCTATCCCCCTTACCGTGTTCAGCGGGTACTCTATCACGTGTATTTCATCATGTGCTTCGGGTATTGATTCTCATGTGCTATCATGTGCTTCTTGTGCTCTCGCCTTCGTGTGCGCGAGCTATTATCATGTACGTAGCGTGTTGTGGTTGGATCTAATGGTATTAGTGGGGGAGGGGAGTAGGAGTTGGTTATGTGATCAAAGCCAAACAGTATTCATGTGTATGTCGGTTATGCAACTCACGCATAACGGAGTTATCGTAGTATTTTTTATGTGCAACCTAAGCCGATCACATAACGAACTTGTGCTCAAGGCACTTAGCTAGTATTCATGTTTCTCACCTGCAGTTACTTTTCCACTACTTGTATTGTTCTCCAGTTTATATTGCAGCTACTTATTGTGCTCCAGCATATATTTATTTCCTGTGCATCTTTTTATACTTTTCTATTGCTCATCATATACACCTTACCATGTATTTGGAGTTGCTTTCAGAGTTATATACTTCGCTCCAGTCCTGACTGGGCATATTTTTTCCAGAGGATCCTGAGGACTATTGCCCGACGTTCTACGGGCCGGGTGTTGACGACTGTTGTGACCCCGTGACCGAGGAGGAGTGCGCCGAGGAGACGCCTATAGCACCCTAGTTAGCTAGGTGGGTTTCCTGGGTTGTTCCAGTTGTTATTTTGGATTATATTTTGGATGATTGTACTTATTCTTTTGTTGTTGTATGATGTTGTAGCTATTATGGCCTTGGACTGTATTATTTTGGATTGTCTTGCTCTCTTGGTTCTGTTTCTTTGTTTATATCATATCGTGCTTTTATTCTTCCCCTAGATTTTGTGATTGAGAGTTCATATATATATATTGCGTGGTTGCCCTCCTTTTGGAGAGGATTTTGATATATATATTGTGTGGTTGCCCTATTTTTGGAGAGGTCATGCCGGATTTTTCTGTGAGATATAGATAGATATGGTTGACCTAGAACGGACCTTTACAGCGTTCTACCGCCGATTCTGCGGCGTAGGCTGGACGTACCCACGGCTCATGCCCGATTTTTGGGTGCGGGTCGTGACAGCATGTAGATACTAAGTTTGACGAATTTGGAAAACTTTTTCTCTGAACATTTTTGGGTACGAAGTGGGCCATATGTGGACCCCACTTTGACCAGAAACTGTCAATTTTGTCCCTGTGTCCAAATTGGACTTATAGGTAGTCAATCCTAGCTAATTTATATCTTCTGATAATGATGTTAATGTTTGTTTCAGCATCCGGAGACGTTCCTGAAGATTTTGCTATTACCGGAGCAATTGTAGGAGTTCAAATCACAGGCAAGTGTACCTTGCCAACTTGCAATAGTTCATGTTATATTATTTGCTTGAGTTCTTATATATATATATATATATACTTCTGTAATATACATATTCAACCTAGGACCGTGAGAGATTGCTTAACGTCCGAACAGGATTCGGGTGTCGACGTCGTACGCGGAGTCATGTAACGTCACCTAGAGAGTTGATATTACGGTCATATTTTCGTGCTTGCTTTATCAAGTAAGTCATACCATAGGACACTTGACACTATTCATGAGACAGAATCTTTTCTGAGTTATTCATGGTGATTCTGTATAGGATTATAAGATTCGTGACGTAGATCTTGCATATATATAGACATTATTATGACTCGCTGTACTAGCTAGAGGTCATGATCTTGCTGTGTTGTGGACATGAGACGTCATGGACATGAGACGTGTGATTACATTGGGTGGGGAGAGACACACAGGCTACAGGCTGATTTTATACATATATTTATTATTGTGAGGCCGTAGTCTCTACATCGAAGCTAGGCACATTATATGATATTACTGCTACCGGCTCCCCGACATAGAGCTTGTAGTGGTCTCAGCCTGAGTACTAGTAATGCTCTCACTTGTATATCACATAGCTGGTTACCTATTTTACCCTGTGGATATTTATTTTTATATACTATATTTATTTGGCTTATGTTATTCTTGTACCTTGCTATGTCCCTAGAGGACCTGGATCCGGATTATGTCCCCAGGTATAGCAGAGGAGATTTACCCCGAGGTATATGGGACCGGAGCTGACGTTGGAGCAGTACCAGCACCAGAGAACGAGGTGGTGCCAAAGGATTTCTCCTGAGTATTTTTCTTTATATACTCAGTTATTTCTGTTTCTAGTTTCTCTATTTCCTGTCTCTTGGATTACTGTACTAAACTCATTATCGAGTTATTCCCCGAAACACTATTTATTTAGACTTGTTATTGGATTATATTTTATTTCGATTATTCTAACATTTGGATGTGTTTACCACCTGTGGAGGAGATTAGAACTAGACTGTGACTTGTATCGTAGACCTTTATTGTTGTGTTATAACTTAAGTACACTCTAATGGGTCCATTAAATTGGGTTTGCCCATTGGTGTGTGCTGTTAGCCATTGCCACATGGCTAGTCCCTCGGTATTTTGGGACTGGGGCGTGACACCAAGTGCCAGCTTCTGCCCTCGAACCCTTGGTAGTCAAGCTTCGTAGGAGGTCTCCAAAGCCCTCGCCCGTATTGGAGACAAATTCCGAGGAAGATGAACTAAAAGAGTACATAGCGGCTCACACTAGTGCTCCGTCCGTAGATGATATAATTTTCCTGGAAAAGATCCCCTACTTTATGAATAAAGGGTTATCTTTGAACTACTCCGATATCACTCACTTGAGCATATTTTACTCCCTAGAAAATGGTATAGGCTTGTAACTGCATACACAGGTAACTACTACCTATGTAGTAAACCAGATCCTCCTTAGCCAAGGTTCCTACTTCACGGTCCCAGCAAGGAGGAGGGGAGACAAACAAATCATCTTCAGCAAGGTTGAATGTCCCGGTCCTTCATCCCGAAGGAACAAGAGCCAGAACCCGATACCGGCAAAATATAACTCTACCGGTTCAGTGGCCAAGCCAAATGCCTCATCCAGAAGATGTGTTATGATCTTAAAAGCAACCAAGGTCTGAATTATGGCAAAGGTCGACGACGGCCCTTGTGTCTCACCGCTCTGGCAGGCAAGTCTAGGATTACTACCGTAATACCAAGCATGGCTTAGGGTATATTACACCTCCCACAACTCCCGAAGGCTCGGGTGAAGAAGATGAGTTAGACTCTCAACCTTTAGAGTCTTATTCTTGGGACTCTGACATCAGTATCCAAAAGATTCTAAAGCAAACGTTGTCTGCCAACATGGTGTTAGGTGACCCTGAGGAAGGCGACGAGGATCCACCAGAACTCTTTGAAACAAAAACGTGGGCACAATACCTAGACGCACAATTGGTGATGCAGTTCGAACAACGAGAACCTTCCACTAAGGACGAATTCGTACAAGTCAATCTTGGCAAAGAATCCTCCCCAAACCTATCTTCATCAGCAAGAGTATGACGGATGAGAATCGGGAATTCCTGCTACAGCTCATTAGAGAATACATCGATGTCTTTGCCTAGAGTTACGAAGATATGTCGGTACTGGACCCAAAAATTGCAGTCCATAAACTGAATATTTTGCCAAACGCTAAACCTGTTAAGCAACAACAAAGACTGTTCCGGCCTGATATCATGAACCCCATCGAAGCTGAAGTCAACAAACAAATAGCTAGTTGCTTCGTTCGTAAAAAACAATACCCATATTGTATAGCCAACATCGTGCCCGTCGTCAAAAAGAATAAAAAGATCCGGATTTGCATCGACTTCCATGATCTAAATTTGGCCTGCCCTAAGGATGATTTTTCCCTTCCGATCACAAACATAATGATAGACAACACTTGTCGCTTCGAGCGCATGTCCTTCATAGATGGATTTTCAGGCTATAATCAAATCAAGGTATCTCCTAACGACGAGAAGCATACATCGTTCTGAATGCCAATAGGAGTATACTGCTACATAGTTATGCCCTTCGGTCTGAAGAATGTTGGTGCTACATACCAACGAACGATGAGCAACATCTTCCATGAGCATCTACACAAGATGGTTGAGTGTTACGTCGATGACATCATCGTCAAGATTTTCTCCAAAGATGATCACCTCCAGGATTTGAAGAGAGTGTTCACCTAATGCATAGCACCAGCTTAAGATGAATCCCACCAAATCTTTCCTAGGAGTCTCCAGTGACAAATTGCTAGGTTTCATTATAACTTAGAAGGGTATCCATGTGGACCCTGACAAGACTAAAGCAATCCTTAAAATACGCCCATCGAAGAACCTCAGAGAACTTTGTGGCCTTTAAGGACGATTTGCCTACATCATAAGGTTCATATCAAAACTCTCTAGACGTTGTCAGTCGTTCACTCAGCTTATGAAGAAGGGAGTCTCCTTTGTCTGGAATGAAGAATACCAATGCGCTTTCGACAATATCAAGGAGTATCTCATGAATCCCCTAGTATTGGTGGCCCCCGTGGTAGGAAGGCCCTTTGTGCTATATGTCCGAGCGATGGATCACTCCCTTGGCACTCTGCTAGCCCAGACAAGAATGCAGGTCATGAGCAGGCCATCTACTATCTTTGTAGGATGATGGCCGGCACAGAGCACATGTATAATTCTATCGAGAAGGAGTGTATTGCCCTGGTCTTTGCAATCCAGAAGACTTGACATTATGTAGCAGGAAAAACCATCCACGTGATCTCACGAGTTAATCCCCTAGGGTCCTCATGACGAAACCTGGAGTGCTCAACTCTCTCCTAGCCACATGGGCAATACTACTATCACCATATGACATGGTATTCGTCCCACAGAAGGTGATCAAAGGTCAGGCATTGGTAACTTTCCTTGCAGCCCACCTGGTATCAAAAATCTTAAAGCTCTTTGAGAAGATCTAAAACGAGGTCGCAGACTCAAACCTGACCACGA
Source organism: Iris macrosiphon (assembly GCA_036927795.1). Classification (NCBI taxonomy): domain Eukaryota; kingdom Viridiplantae; phylum Streptophyta; class Magnoliopsida; order Asparagales; family Iridaceae; genus Iris; species Iris macrosiphon. Next base: position 57,570,615 of record JAYESA010000004.1, read on the forward strand.
GTGTAGAAGCCGTTTGGTGAATATTCTTCGATGGTGCTTCAAGAACAAGGCCCAAAGTCAATATTGTCGTTGGCGTCGGGATAGTACTGATCTTCCCAGACGATCTGGCCATTAACCGCTCCTACTCTCATACTGAGCCGTGCTTCAAAAATATGGCAAAGTATAACACCCTTATTATTGGGCTCTAACTCGCCAAACATGTAGGAGTGGACTACCTAGATGCCTACGATGATTCCAAGCTGATACTCAATCAAGTCCGAAGCGAGTACAAAGTCCAAAACGAAGACCTACCCCCCTACTACCAATTTGTGCTTGGAATAATCTCCACCTTCGAGGGGTTTCTCATAGAGCATATTCCTCGGATGCAAAATATTGAGGCTGACACCCTGGCCGACATATCAACTTGCGGTACCACCTTCACTTGAGAAGTACTTGATGTATTCCACATGTCGCAACTCAGGCAATATATGACAGACAACAGTCAGGTTCTCAACCATTTGGAGATCATATTAGGCCGAGCTTGTCATATCAAGAGCAACCCGTGGGAATCCTTGATTATAGAGAAAAGGTATTGAGGATTCAGTCTATTCCGTTGGTCCGTGTGGCATGGAAGCATGGCGTGCCAGGAGAATCTACTTGGGAGCATGTGGACGACATGCGTAAACGTTTTTTGAACCTATTCGTAAACCAAGATATAAATTACTTTGTTAAATTATATCTATTGCCGTCTTTGACTTCTACCGTGGCTTAGTTTTAATTTCGAGGACGAAATTTTTATAAGTTAGGTAGATTGTAAACCCCCTCGACCAGATTTCAGTATTTTTAGGATTATTTTAACAATTTAGGATTTATGGCAATATTTTAATTAAATTCTCCTACATATCCTGTTGACTTGTGCACCTGTCCCTCACCAAATTATTTGGAGCTTATTCTGACTAGTATCCCCGAACAAAGTTCACATACCTGTCCTAGACATGTTCGACTATTTTCTTGAACTTTGTGCAACTCACAGATGTGCTAAAATGAGCCTCGTTTGAGACGCACAAATATCGTTACAAACGTACGTATTTATTTCCTAATTAATTTCCTGCTCTTTACCCACCTCTGTACCAATAGAGATTTGAGACCCAACCTGCACCTGTTTTGTCCAAACAAAAATACGATAATTTTCTACACCGAGTATACTATATTTAGTGTATTGACACCGTAGAAAAATTATGACCCTACCTGCCTCTAAATAATTAGAGAACACCGTGCGCAGTATTTATTAATTAATAAATACGGTGACCCGTATCACCTAGAAACCAGGTCCAACCCCTGCCCAGACTCAACCCCATTTCCCCAAGGCCCTAACATAGCAATTTCCCTCAATTTTGTGAATTTTAGCATTTTCAGGAATCGGGTGTTTTCCCAGACAATTTTGTAATTGCGCAATATCCCAAAATAGGGCCTTTACGCAATTTATGAAATTATAGGGACTTTTCTGCAATTATCTGTGTGAGGTGTCAGTCCCCTATTGGCCGGTGAACCTGCACCGTCCATTTGGAGGCGGGACTCACCCGAAAAGATCCCAGAAATATCCCGAAAATATCCCAAAATATCCCCAAAAATATCTTGAGATATTTTACTTATTTAATTAATTTTTTTTATAAAAGAAAACCAAAAGAAAATAAAAGAAAAATCAAAAGAAAAAGAAAAACCCCAGCCCTAACCCGTCGGCCGCAGCCCCCCCCCCCTCCACCGGCGGCGAGCCACGCCGGAGCCCCCGCCCGCGGCGGAGCCGACCCCCCCGCTCAGGCCGCTCTCTCCTCCTCCTCCCCGATTCTCCTCCTCCTCTTCTTCTTCGGCCCCATCTCCTTCCACTGCCCCAGCCCGCAGCCGACCCCCGACCTCGTCGGAGCCGCCCCTGGCCGGCGACGCCGCTCCGCCTCGCCCGGAGTTCTTCCCCCTGGCTCCTCCTCCCCACTGGCCATCTCCTCCCTCTCCTCCTTTCTTCCCTTCTTCCCAGCCGCTATGGACAGGCCCGACTTCTCCTCTCGCCGTGCCCGCGCCGCCGCCTCCGCCACGGCCCCCTTCGACCTTGACTCCTCTTCTTCCTCCACCCTCGACTACCGGAGTCGACCTCCTTCCCCGAGCTCCGGCTACTGCTGTAGTGCCACTTCCGCTGCCCCATCTCCTCGTCGCAGCTCCGCCAACCTCGTCGGAGACCCGCAATGACCCCCCTGACCTCCACGGTCCCTGGCCGCCTCCGCCGTGTCCGCCACAGCTGAAACCCTAGGGCGAGCAATGGTGGACACAGACACAGCAACAGTATCGGATACAAAGTGACGCACGGACACGAGAAAATGTCGTTTCTCGAGCCCTGTTCAGGTAAATTTTTCTCTCACCTCGTAGCTCAGTTTCCAATTCTGTCAGTTGCGTCGTGTAGACTGTGTAACCATCTCGGTGCCCGTGTAACCCGCTCGGAGCATCGCGTCCTGTGGCGATCGCGGCACGCGATCCAAAAACAGGAAAAACAACGACCCGATTCACCCCGGAACTGGGTACGCCCCGCCAGACGGGACGACTTGGTCGCACGCGGTCTTTACCAAAACGTGCGCGACGTTGATACGGACGTGTAGGAATTTGGAGAAGTTGATTTGGATGTGCGTGCACACCGGAATCAACGCGTATCCGCCGACACCGTCCCGTATCCGTCAGTTCTAAAATATGCTGCAACTTTGTGTTTACACGTCGGATCGAGACAAAACTTGCGCCATCGGACTCGTAGCAATACGCTGGTCCTATGATCCAAGTTTGGTTCGATTCTGAGAACGTTGACAAAATTCCGTATCGTGGGCCCCACAAGCTCCACTTGACGGACGATTTTGTGACCGGCTCATCGGAATCCAATTTTGGAAGTTCCGTTGGGTTCGTATCATCGTTCCTGACTTATTTAGACCTTTGATCCTGACACATTTTTTGGTACAAAGCGGCCCACATGTGGACCCCGCCTTGACCGAAAACTGTCATTTTTGCCCCTGTGTCCAAATTGGACTCAAGGATAGGCGTTTCTAGCTATTTGATATTTTTTGAGACTGTTAGTGATATTTATTTCAGCATCCGAAGACTTTCCTTCTGAGGACATAGTTTCTGACTTCTTGGCATTTGACATCTGGACATTGTATTTTGCAGCTCTTGCCAGGCAAGTATACCTTGCCTTGTTGTACTGTTTAAATTCAGTTATTGTTAGTTACATATTTATTTATTATATAAATGTGCGCGTCCGAGCAGACTCGGGTGCAGTCAACGAAGGCGTTGACGTTAGGACTTGTGTCTGACCTAGTGTCTAGTAGACCCACCTAAAGTTGTGAAGTTATTGATATAACTTCCCAGGCCTCGACACGTATCATTACACGTCACAGAGTGAGTACATGTAGGAACGCGTGCCTCATGCGCGACTGGCCATCAGTGTGAGCAACACGTGTAGCGGTATTTTAGCTCAGTTGTTTATTGTATTGAGACTTGCATCATAATAGGAGGTGTCCACGTCGTTTTTACGATTTATACATCTATATTGGGCGGGAAAGATACTAGTAGACGTATGGGACACCCCCTCCTTGTATGTTTTATACCTTCGCACCATGCTCCTTGGAGATGGTCGATTGAAGAGTTCCCTTGAACGGGGACATATGTGGCATATACTAGTCAGTCACTACGGATTGGTGAATTACGTCAGCATATGTCTAGCCACACATTTCCATGCGTACTACAAGGTCTTTAAATTGCATTCACTTAGATGGTTAGCACACCCCATTTATTTATTCAGTATTTACATTATGGCATGTTATTTTTCTGTATCTTGCTATGTCCCTCTGAGGACCTGGTCCCCTGCCAGGTGTATTTGTTCTTGAGTACTCGCAGGAGCACAGATCCGGACAGGGTACTTATTTTCCAAGGAGGTCTTCTCTTCGAGCCTCGTGATTGTCAGATGTTGTTCTTTATGGTGTGTATTCTGGTTCCTTTTATATTCTTTTTCGGCAGTAGATTTGATTTCATCTGACTGTCATTCTTAGATATCTGTATTGAGATCTAGTTACATGGTTATTGTTTATTCATATTTGACTTCTGTGGATGAGATTTAGATATTACCCTGTGACTTGTGATTTGTTATACCACTGGTGAACTATTGTTCATTATACAGCGTACGCACGTATATATGGTTTCCATATATTGGAGTTGCCATATATACGGGCGGCTGGCATGGTTACATATCCTAGTCCTACGTATTTTGGGACTGGGGCGTAACATGTTTTAGTGGTGGCCCATGCAGGTCGAGAGTATATTGTCTCGGTTACGTTACTGTACCGAGTAAGCCTGCGTCTCAGAGCATATTGTCTCGGTTACGTTACTGTACCGAGCAAGCCTGCACCTAGGATTAGAGCATAGGATCTCATCCAATTGACTATGACTTATCTTCCTTCCAGTCTGTTCTACTTACATAATTGCATCCTGCTTGATTCAAGTGCTTTCCTGATAATTCTTTTAGTATAGCCCCTGCTAGAATATAGACATCCCTGTTGATAGGATAATTATTAGAGTAGTATTCCTATTAAGAATACCACTAGGGCTTTGACATATCCTTAAGTTCGGATTACTAAATAAATCCTAGCCTTCCTGATTTCCTAAATAAACCCTAGCCTTCCTTATTACCTAATAAACCCTAGCGTCGCTTACCTATAGATTTACTTTCCATTATCCCTTGGCGTATTTATATATGACTTGAGTATAGTATGAACACTACTAGGATTAGTTAGAGATAGGATTATTAGAGATTGACCATAGTATTGACCCTAGCCTAGAGGAACCCATAGAAATCTAAGGAGGAATATTAGGACAGAAACCTCATCCTATATTAGATAAACCCAGTTTTACGCCAGAGACCCTTTACCCTTGTTGGCGTAAAACCCATTTGACCGTTGTTGACATAAAGCCAAACCACTGCCTAGTTGGCGTAAAAGCCAAATCATGTAGAAGCTTGTCCCCTTTACGCCGCCCTTAGTCTTCCTTATCCTGCGTATGACACATCATGCCAGCCACGTAGGTAACTGCCCTGCGCAAACATGATGATTCATAGATAACCAGCGTAGAGTAACCTGTTTAGGCATAACATAAGAATAGGATGTTAGCGTATTTGTTACAGCCTTAGCTTTCCCCAGACACGACCAAATCCTGCGCAGAGATACGCCTCGAGCCCCGTGCAAAAAAAAAAAAAAGGAACAGCTTTTGACAGGACATCTGTTTTTGTCTCATCTCAAGCGTAGATGACTGGTATCCAATAAGTCACTAACGACAATCTGGATCTCCGTGTAAACCATCATCAAACCATCCCCTCGATCGTTGTACAAGTACTTTTGTCAGAGGACAGGATTCATTAACTTGACTGACAAACTCATGAGTTTCTTATACAACTTTACACTGCAACGTATGCTAGACTTTTTACGCTGGCAGATTTTACGCGACCTATGGATATACTTTACCCGCAGATTTCTGCGCAGATCTTACGCAGGAAGAATAGCAATCTCTCACGCGCAGACTTTATACGTGAACAGCCCTGAAGCTCTACCTTATGCTTCTCTGTTTACGCGGATAACTCTGAAACCTACTTTTTGCCGATAGTCTGAATCCCTAATTTACGCCAAACTACTTTGGATCCCTGCCATACGCTAGACAATTTGAAATTCTGTTTTACGCAGACAGTTTCGGATTTATACCTTACGCCAAATTATCTTACCTCTGCATTACGCAGACAACCTCGAACCCCTACTTTATGCAGACTTCCTGGAATCTCTGTTTTAGGCGGACAACCTATAGTGTATAGTTAGATTGTAGAACTTAGAAGGCCATACCTCTTTTGGGTCAACTAGCGTCTTAGACAAGGAATTAGATTAATAACTGTAAAGATTGTAGAGTCTTGTATTTATGTGAATTTGAATTGTTTTGAAATTTCTCACATCATAATCTAGCGCACTTATATTTACCGTACTACCTTGACTTATGCTGCTATTATAGCCTAGTTTCGCAAGCTCATTCTTTATCAAGCTTGTTCTTGAGAGATATATTATTGGAGTACTACACTAATACATTTCAGAATCAGTGTATTACGGTCTGATCAACCATAGTGCACTTAGTTTGACCTTCGTATAACTACTTTACGTGGATTGAGATATATAGTGATTAGTAGATAGATGTACTTGCCCGTTAGATATGCCTGAGCATATCGTATCAGCAACATAACTGTGCTGATCCGAATATGTGAATAGGGATTACCAAAATAGCATCTCAAATCCACAACTGCTTTGACAATTCCCGTTGAATTCTTTAAACGCCTTGATCCTCACACTACTAATCTATTACCTCCCCCTTGAACTCTTGAATACTGTTTTCCGTCTTTCCTTATTTCGGAAAGACGAAACCTCATCCTTAGAATAAATACGAAGTGTATTGTTTCTGTAGCCATTTTTGTTTGTTTCTTGGGTAATTACCAAACCTTATTAGATTTGATTGCAGTTAAACTGTGCTACCTTTAGATGACCCTTCACTACCTACCTAACGCTTTATTACGTTCCTGGTACATGCATCCCTATGACAGCATGAAATTTTTATTTTTGCCTCGTAACTTGGGACAAGTTCAGAACCCAAGAATTATGATGAAGAATGTATCATTTTGCTGTCAGGAGTCTAAATGGATATTACCTGGATGAACAATTGATTGACTCCTGAAAGGATAGCAGCACCTATGACTAGGTTGACTTTTTAGGATTAAGAATTCCTATGGACCAATGAGTGTCAAGCCGCTTCCGAGAAGTTGAAGAAGCGACTGACCACAACACCCGTATTGACTATTCCATCCGGATTAGGCGGTTGTGATCTACAGACGCATCAGGAAAAAGTTTGGGATGCGTATTAATACAGGATAGCAAGGTAATGGTATATGCATCTAGACAATTATGATTACATGAGAAGAATTTGGTACTTGCAATCGTCATAATTATTCTGAAGCTATGAAGACATTACTTATATGAGACAATCATAAGATTGCGACTAACGTGACCAGAGTTGGTAGTCAACCCCATAGAGACAGTTAAGTAAATACAAGGACACTGACGAGCAGTGTAAGACAGACAACAGTAGTAGGCGGACCGTCATCATCGTCCCGTGAAATTCAAAGAGGATGATCACGTCACCTTGAGGATATCACCTACTAGGGGCACCATACGATTCGAAGGATGCATCAAGTTGAGTCTAAGAGATATTGGCCCATTGACGTGCTAAAAAGAATGGGAGTAGTGGCATATCAACTTGCGCTACCATCTTCACTTGAGAAGTACTTGATGTATTCCACGTGTCGCAACTCAGGCAATATGTGACAGACAGCAGTCAGGTTCTCAACCATTTGGAGATCACATTAGGCCGAGCTTGTCATATCAAGAGCAACCCGTGGGAATCCTTGATTATAGAGAAAAGGTATTGAGGATTCAGTCTATTCCGTTGGTCCGCGTGGCATGGAAGCATGGCGTGCCAGGAGAATCTACTTGGGAGCATGTGGATGACATGCGTAAACGTTTTTCGAACCTATTCGTAAACTAAGATATAAATTACTTTGTTAAATTATATCTATTGCCGTCTTTGACTTCTACCGTGGCTTAGTTTTAATTTCGAGGACGAAATTTTTATAAGTTGGGTAGATTGTAAACTCCCTCGACCATATTTCAGTATTTTTAGGATTATTTTAACAATTTAGGATTTATGGCAATATTTTAATTAAATTCTCCTACATATTCTGTTGACTTGTGCACCTGTCCCTCACCAAATTATTTGGAGCTTATTCTGACTAGTATCCCCGAATAAAGTTCACTTACCTGTCCTAGACATGTTAGACTATTTTCCTGAACTTTGTGCAACTCACAGATGTGCTAAAATGAGCCTCGTTTGAGACGCACAAATATCGTTACAAACGTACGTATTTATTTCCTAATTAATTTTCTGCTCTTTACCCACCTCTGTACCAATAGAGATTTGAGGCCCAACCTGCACCTGTTTTGCCTAAACAAAAATACGTTAATTTTCTACACCGAGTATACTACATTTAGTGTATTGACACCGTAGAAAAATTATGACCCTACCTGCCTCTAAATAATTAGAGAACACCGTGCGCAGTATTTATTAATTAATAAATACGGTGACCCGTATCACCTAAAAACCAGGTCCAACCCCTGCCCAGACTCAACCCCATTTCCCCAAGGCCCTTACATAGCAATTTCCCTTAATTCTGTGAATTTTAGCATTTTCAGGAATCGGGTGTTTTCCCAGACAATTTCGTAATTGCGCAATCTCCCAAAATAGGGCCTTTACGCAATTTATGAAATTATAGGGACTTTTCTGCAATTATCTGTGTGAGGTATCAGTCCCCTATTGGCCAGTGAACCTGCACCGTCCATTTGGAGGCGGGACTCACCCGAAAAGATCCCGGAAATATCCCGGAAATATCCCAAAATATCCCCAAAAATATCTTGAGATATTTTACTTATTTAATTAATATTTTTTTTATAAAAGAAAACCAAAAGAAAATAAAATAAAAATCAAAAGAAAAAGAAAATCCCCAGCCCTAACCCGTCGGCCGCAGCCCCCCCCCACCGGCGGCGAGCCACGCCGGAGCCCCCGCCCGCGGCGGAGCCGACCCCCCCGCTCAGGCCGCTCTCTCCTCCTCCTCCCCGATTCTCCTCCTCTTCTTCTTCTTCGGCCCCATCTCCTTCCACTGCCCCAGCCCGCAGCCGACCCCCGACCTCGTCGGAGCCGCCCCTGGCCGGCGACGCCGCTCTGTCTCGCCCGGAGTTCTTCCCCCTGGCTCCTCCTCCCCGCTGGCCATCTCCTCCATCTCCTCCTTCCTTCCCTTCTTCCCAGCCGCTATGGACAGGCCCGACTTCTCCTCTCGCCGTGCCCGCGCCGCCGCCTTCGCCACGGCCCCCTTCAACCTCGACTCCTCTCCTTCCTCCACCCTCGACTACCGGAGTCGACCTCCTTCCCCGAGCTCCGGCTGCTGCTGCAGTGCCACTTCCGCTGCCCCATCTCCTCGTCGCAGCTCCGCCAACCTCGCCGGAGACCCGCAATGACCCCCTGACCTCCACGGTCCCTGGCCGCCTCCGCCGTGTCCGCCACAGCTGAAACCCTAGGGCGAGCAACGGTGGACACGGACACAGCAACAGCATCGGACACAAAGTGACGCACGGACACGAGAAAACGTCGTTTCTCGAGCCCTATTCAGGTAAATTTTTCTCTCACCTCGTAGCTCAGTTTCCAATTCTGTCAGTTGCGTCGTGTAGACTGTATAACCATCTCGGTGCCCGTGCAATCCGCTCGGAGCATCGCGTCCTGTGGCGATCGTGGCACGCGATCCAAAAATAGGAAAAACAACGACCCGATTCACCCCGGAACTGGGTACGCCCCGCCAGACGGGACGACTTGGTCGCACGCGGTTTTTACCAAAACGTGTGCGACGTTGATACGGACGTGTAGGAATTCGGAGAAGTTGATTTGGATGTGCGTGCACACCGGAATCAACGCATATCTGCCGACACCGCCCCGTATCCGTCAGTTCTGAAACACGCTGCAACTTTGTGTTTACACGTCGGATCGAGACAAAACTTGCGCCATCGGACTCGTAGCAATACGCTGGTCCTATGATCCAAGTTTGGTTCGATTCTGAGAACGTTGGCAAAATCCCGTATCGTGGGCCCCACAAGCTCCACTTGACGGGCGATTTTGTGACCGGCTCATCGGAATCCAATTTTGGAAGTTCCGTTGGGTTCGTATCATCGTTCCTGACTTGTTGACACTAAGTTTGGCAAATTTGGAGACCTTTGACCCTGACACGTTTTTCGGTACAAAGCGGCCCATATGTGGACCCCGCCTTGATCGAAAACTGTCATTTTTGCCCCTGTGTCCAAATTGGACTCAAGGACAGGCGTTTCTAGCTATTTGATATTTTCTGAGACTGTTAGTGATGTTTATTTCAGCATCCGGAGACTTTCCTTCTGAGGACATAGTTTCTGACTTTTTGGCATTTGACATCTGGACATTGTATTTTGCAGCTCTTGCCAGACAAGTATACCTTGCCTTGTTGTACTGTTTAAATTCAGTTATTGTTAGTTACATATTTATTTATTATATAAATGTGCACGTCCGAGCAGACTCGGGTGCAGTCAACGAAGGTGTTGACGTTAGGACTTGTGTCTGACCTAGTGTCTAGTAGACCCACCTAAAGTTGTGAAGTTATTGATATAACTTCCCAGGCCTCGACATGTATCATTACACGTCACAGAGTGAGTACATGTAGGAACGCGTGCCTCATGCGCGACTGGCCATCAGTGTGAGCAACACGTGTAGCGGTATTTTAGCTCAGTTGTTTATTGTATTGAGACTTGCATCATAATAGGAGGTGTCCACGTCGTTTTCACGATTTGTACATCTATATTGGGCGGGAAAGATACTAGTAGACGTATGGGACACCCCCTCCTTGTATGTTTTATACCTTCGCACCATGCTCCTTGGAGATGGTCGATTGCAGAGTTCCCTTGAACGGGGGCATATGTGGCATATACTAGTCAGTCACTACAGATTGGTGAATTACGTCAGCATATGTCTAGCCACACATTCCCATGTGTACTACAAGGTCTTTAAATTGCATTCACTTAGATGGTTAGCACACCCCATTTATTTATTCAGTATTTACATTATGGCATGTCATTTTTCTGTATCTTGCTATGTCCCTCTGAGGACCTGGTCTCCTGCCAGGTGTATTTGTTCTTGAGTACTCGCAGGAGCACAGATCCGGACAGGCTACTTATTTTCCAAGGAGGTCTTCTCTTCGAGCCTCGTGATTGTCAGATGTTGTTCTTTATGGTGTGTATTCTGGTTCCTTTTATATTCTTTTTCGGCAGTAGATTTGATTTCATCTGACTGTCATTCTTAGATATCTGTATTGAGATCTAGTTACATGGTTATTGTTTATTCATATTTGACTTCTGTGGATGAGATTTAGATATTATCCTGTGACTTGTGATTAGTTATACCACTGGTGAACTATTGTTTATTATACAGCGTACGCACGTATATATGGTTTCCATATATTGGAGTTGCCATATATACGGGCGGCTGGCATGGTTACGTATTCTAGTCCTACGTATTTTGGGACTGGGGCGTGACACTAGCTATTCCGGTCAATACTCATGAACTGATCACCGTGATCGGTAAGGAGCTGGTTTGCCCGGAGAACAACCTCTATCAGTGCCTGAGCTACCCAGTAGAAACGAGCACCGACTTCCAAGACTAGAGACTCTCATTCATCGATTATGCAGTCTATGGAATTCACCTAGAGAATCCAAAGGAAGCTACTTCCATCAAAAGATGTTCCCTCTGATTCTATTACGATACAACTACTAAAATGTTGTATCGCCGCTCCTATAACAGTATTCTGTTATGATGCCTATTGAATGCAAAAGTGAAGCAGGCTCTTCATGAGGCCTACGATGGGGTATGTAATGCCCATTATCCAGGGCCCGAGCTACAGGACCGCCCTCGGAGAATGGGTTACTATTGGCCGATAATGGTATCAAACGCCGTTGACTACGCAAGAAAGTGCCAAATATGCCAAATTTACGTAGAATTTATCCACCAATCCTCAGAGTTTCTACATCCGACTATTTTGTCCTTATCGTTCGAAGCCTAGGACATAGATATCATCGGCACGATTAGTGTGCCTTCGTCTAAGGGACATCAAGTTATCCTCGCCATTACCGACTACTTCTCCAAGTGGGCGAAAGCCGTACCACTCGCTGAAGTCAAGACATCAAATATGGTCAGCTTCATCAAGCATCACGTCATATAACACTTCGGCTTGCACAAAGGATCATCCATGACAATGGTCCATAGTTTGCAAGTCATAATTTTTATCGATTCTGTAAAAAGAACCAAATTTAGAATGTAGCCTCGACTGCCTACAATCCAGCAGCAAATGGTCTGACAGAAGCCTTCAACACGACCATCATAAAGCTTCTCAAAAAGTTTGTATTATCCAACAAACGCGACTGGAATGAGAAGATGGGTGAATGTCTCTGGGCCTATCGCATAACGGTCCGGACGCCAACTGATAGCACGACATTCTTTTTGGTCTACGGGAGCGAAGGGATCCTCCCCCTCAAGGTCCAAATTTTTTTGCTCCGAGTAGCTCTCTCCAACCGGCTAATCGTTGAAGACAATTACCGCCGACGGCTACATGAATTAGAAGTACTCGATGAGAAACGTCTCTTAGTTCAACAGCGGATTGAGCTGTACCAAGTGCCTCTCGGGAGCCTTCAATAAACGGGTTGTAGAAGAGGACTTACCAAGTGGGTGACCTTGTTCTGACGGTAAGAAAGCCGATGGTTATGACCCATAAGACGGCCGACAAGTTCCAACCCAAATGGGAAGGCCTGTTTATCGTAGAATATGTATTCTCCAACGGCGCCTACCAACTGGCAAAATCCAATGACGACTTGCTCATGATGCCCATCAGCGGCAAGTTAAAAAAAAGTACTACGTCTAAGGTTAGGTGTTACGCTCCAGTCCCAAAATACGTAGGACTAGGGATACGTAACATGCTAGCTACGTATTCGACCAGACTCTGGTCCGACTCGACTACGTATAAGCTGTATTATAATGGTCACTATCTAAATAATCAAGTAAATATAAATATCTATGCCTCAATCCATAATGAACAAAATATATAAGAATGAGCTATATGTGCTAAAGTCGGCCGCCTAGTAACACACAAACTCGAATAGACTTGAGAAAGAAATATGAGTCTATAAAACTAGGCTACATCAATAGATGAATAAATAATATGAACAAATAACCATAACTCCCGTAGAAATGATATAAGTACCTGGTACCAATGCCTATAAGACAAGAAACTCTATCAGCAACTCCAAAGGCTCCATAACCGTCTATGCTGTAAAAACTGGCAGGGGGCCAGGTCCTCAGAGGGACGTAACAAGGTACAAGAAACAGCATGCCAAAGTAAAACAATATAATGCCACATACTCAAGGATAAACTAATGTAACCATCTAAGTGAAATTCAAGTGAGGGCATCACTAGTACTCAGGCTGAAACCACTACAAGCTCTGTGTCGGGGAGCCGGTAGCAGTAATATCAGGTAGTGGGTCAAGCTTTGGAATAGAGACTAAAGCACCACAATAATAAAATACATATATGTATATAATCAGCCTGTAGCATGTCTATCTCTCCCCACCCAATGTAATCATATGTCTCATGTCCATGATGTCTCATGTCCATAACACGCAAGATAATAACCTCTAGCTAGTGCAACGAGTCATAATAATATCCATATAATATGCAAGTCTTATGTCATGAATCCAGTAAGCCTATACAGATCACCATGAATAACTCAAGAAATATTCTGTCATATGAAATGGTGTCAAGTGTCCTAGGGTATGGCATACTTGGTAAAGCAAGCATGTAAAAATTGGATCGTGCAATCAACTCTCTAAGTGACGTTACACGACTCCGCGTACGGCATCGACACCCGAATCTTGTTCAGACGCTAAGCAACGTCTCACAGTCCTAGGGTAAAAACACACATCAAATAACTATAATAGCTAAATAAGATAATAAAGGCAAGGTACTGTTGTCTGGGTTCTGAACTCCGTCAACTGCTCCTCAAAAATTAGAATCTGCACGTACCTCCGGATGCTGAAACAAATATTACCATTATTCTCAGAATACTAGAAATAGCTAGGATTGACTACCCATAAGTCCAATTTGGACACAGGGGCAAAATTGACAGTTTTGGGTCAAAGCGGGGTTCACATGTGGCCTACTTCGTACCATAAAATATGCCGAAGACAAATTTCTCCAAATTCGTCCTACTCAGTGTCTACGAGTCCAGAACGATGGCACAAACTCAATATAATATCCAAAATTGGATTACGGTGAGCCGGTCACAAAATTGACCGTTATGTGGAACCGTAAGGCCCACAAAATAATATTTCGTTAATATTCTCAGAATTGAACCAAACTTGGGTCACAGGACCAGCATAACATTGCGAATCTAATGGCATAAGTTTCATTATGAAACGACAACCACACACGAAGTTATGGCGAATGTCAGAACAGGCTGATATGGTATTTTTTGGCGGATACGTATTGATTTCGGTGTGCACGTACATCCAAATCAAGTTTTACAAAAGTCCATACATCCGTATTAAAGATACCCGCCTTTCGGTATAACTCACACACGACGAAATTACCTCATTTGGTGGGACGCATCCCATATCGCGAGATTTTTAGTATTTTAAAAATAAGTTTTTGGTCGTTTTAGAATAAGATAATTTAACCATTAAAGCAAACTAATAAAAACTAAAAAAATAGTAAAACTCTTTGATATATTTTGAATAAGTTCTTTCAATTATATTTTAAAAATATTAAATAGGTTGGTCACAAATTAGACATGAACATGGTGGTTTGGATCAAAATTTTGGACTGTTCTTGGTCAGTTTTTCGGCCGACTTCCGGTCGATTTTTCGATCAAAACAGGGTACCTAAATTCATTCCACTTGAAAAGAATCTTATACGGTTAGGTTATGAACATACTAGCAAAGATGAGACGCAAATCGGACGAGCGAGATGGGCGAACACTGTGCGCGAAGGAGGGGTCGTATGGCTATGCTCTATGCGCGGGGGAGGGGGGTAGGGACGGACGGTGGCGCTGCAGTGCGGGCAGCGGGGCTGCTGGCGGTCGCCGGGGTGAAGGCGTGGTTGATGGTAGAGGTGGTGTGGGATTATGTTTAGGGTTTTGGTTTACACATATATATACATATATGAGAGAGAGGGTGGGGGTTCCTGGACACGCGGGGAGGGGGGGAGTTAGTTTGCTGTGTACGGGTAGGTTTTAGGATTTGGGTTTCGGGTTATGGGTTTTGGTTAGGGTTTAGAATTTAGGTTTAATTATATATATATATAATATATATATATATATATATATATATATATATATATTAAAATAGTTTTAGACCTCAATAAATTCTAGAAAAATTATACAATACATTAATAATTGTTGTACACCCAAAAATAATTTTTTTACAATATTAATAATTAATTAAATATACATAATTATAAATTCATGAATAATATATATTATAATTAGGTAAAAAAAAATTAATCACAAAAATTTTAGAATACCAAAAATATTAAATTCTAAAAATTAAGATGCTTACACTAGGCCGGTACTTCCCTATCCACATCAAAGACAACCAAGATGTATAGTATTTACACTTTTTGGTTCTTTTTCTCTAGCAAGTGCTTATGTACAACCTTGCCCTTCCTATTCAAATTATTGTAAAGCCATTATCGGTATTCAGGAGTCCTGGGTACGTAACGGTTAATGGATCCTCAAAAGCTCTCTAGCGGAGCAATCGTCAAGTCTACTTGCACTCTCCCATAGTGACCACTCAAACCAATCTTGTTAGGCGCTAGCCATGTTCATATTACCTCTGATCTATCATCCTGATGATCTCCCCAGCGGAGTAACCCTCATGTCTATCTACATTCACGGATATACCACAATCAGTAAATCACTCCTCAGTAAATTTTTTGGGCATTGGTTCACGTCCATATTACCTCTGAACTATCGTCCTAACATTTCTCCTCGGCCATGTTTTCCATGTTCATACTACCTCTGAGCAAACCTTTCAGGTTTTACTATCGATTATCATGTCCATATTACCTCTGATATTAGTTGTCATCTTAACTTATCACCCGTACTTAACCTTAAATACGACAGCGGTACTAAGTGTACAAAATATATCATGTCCATATTACCTCCGATAGAGTTTCATCTCGAACTTATTACTTGCACTCTTTTGAACAAGAAGTAATAGGTCCACCAAAAATCTTCCAGTGGGATATTCTCAAAAGAAGCAAACAGTTCACGTCCATATCACCTCTGAACTATGAGCTGCCATTGTTCTCCATCCAAAGAAAACAACCACGTCAATATTACCTCTGACTCGTTTTCTTTTTTCTTCTACCAAAAATACCGGGATCATACCTAACCTCTCGGTACGACTATCGATCGGCTCATGTCTAGTCACCTCTGAGCTATCGTCCTCAACCTACTCCCCAGTAGGGTTTGCCATATCCTTCGCACCTCTGAGCAAACCTTCCGGGTTTGGCTATCGATCATCACGTCCACAATACCTCTGATATCGATCGTCGTGTAAACTTATCACATGTACTTAAATTTAAGTGTGCCAGTAGTGTTAAGTCCAGCAAACTTGCCACTTTATATCACCACTGGCAAGGCCTTTTCGAACTTATTACTTGTACTCTCGTGCGCAAGAAGTAATAAGTCCACCAAAGATCCCCCAGTAGGATATCCTTAAGGCTACGGTATTGTACTATGTCGACATTACCTCTCGTACAATACCCAATGTTTACAACATTTAACACGACAAAGAAGTTTTGAAAAAAGATAAACTTTCCATTAATGTTCAAGATCATGAGTACGTACGATGGAAATCCATTACATTTTAAGAATTTTTATTAATATTCAAGATCATGAGTATAGGTGATAAAAAAATTTACAATCAAAAATTTCTCCATCCAGGTGCCCCTCCGAGCTGTTGCAGCTATTGACACCAGAAAAGCCCACAGCAGAACTCAATACTTTCTGGATCATCCCTCCATAGTGCAAACCTCAGCATATGGAAAAAACCATACTGATGGATAGCAAGGAAGGAATAAGAGCATGCGCTCTTCAACCACAGGGGAAGATGACGACATGAATGACTATTAATCCAAATCCTATCATCGATACAGCAAGCCCCAGGCCGGTAACATGCCGCATAAAGGGGAGAAATGCATCTAGCACTCTGCACGAACAAGGAAGGCCCAGCGAATAATGCAGGATGATTATCCTCATCTCCTGGATCCATTCTTGTCGAACTGTCCTCATCTCCTGGATCAGTTCTTGGCGAATCACCGTATAAAGTTGGTCTTTACAACGGGTGTTATGATATCCTTCCATGCTCCATTATGAGCTGCACGAGGAAGAATAAAGCATGTATAAGGATAACATATGGCGTTAGCAAACAAAGCCAATATGAAGTCCATGCGGTAGAGACATGATGGTCGTATATCTGAATCGAGTCTTCATCCATGCGACAGAATCATGGTGGTCACATATCCAGGTCGAGCCTTCATCCATACGGCAGAGTCTTAACTAGCGCAGGATGGTTACCCTTCTATGCAATAGAATAATGAGAAAAGCCCGCGCATGTTCGCGAAGATCTCTCATCCATGCGGCAAGGCTGTATAAAGAGTATGTGCGTGTTCTAGATGATTTCTTATCCATGTGGCAAGATTGTGCACTGGTGTCCTTGGTAGCCCAATACAAAAAGTAGGGTACTCCCCTGCCTCCAGGAAAAATAGCAAAGTCAGGGGGCCATGGATCAAGGCCACCCCTGACAAACTCCTCGGCGAGAAGGGTCGCAGCCTGCGGCATCCTTCGCAGGAAAATAAGGAAGAAAGCAAAGAGATAAAAGTTCTCTCTCTATCCCTGACTGCCTATTTATTGGCTCCAAAATTGCGTAAAAGGATCGAGGCAATAAAACGAATGATTAATGAGATGAACCTGACACCTCGATCTATGTAATCCTTTTTAATCTCCTTAAAAACTGATGTCTCAAGCCCCGTGTCAGGAGACAGCAAAAAAATCCTAAGAGATTCGGTCAAAGATAGAGCAAATCTCCTCATTAAATGATTAGATAGCCTGTCAGGGACAACTATGCGGCTATGAGACTCTGCGGTGTACCCTGTAGATGCGGCCAATAGCGCTCGGCCATACTTTTTCAAAGTATTCCAAACTTGTCATTTTGGATGCTTTGAAGGGGGTCTTGTAGAAGCATGAAAAAACTATGTACACCGCATAGTGGTTATCCTCCTAGAAAAAAGCAACCAAGCTGCAGAGAAGCCACATGCGACCTAAACAACCAAGTCGCAGAGAAGCTACATACGTCCTGAACAACCAAGCCGTAGAGAAGCCACATGTGTCCTGAACAACCAAGTCGCGGAGACGCCACATGCGGCCTGAACAAATAAGCCGCAGAGAAGCTACATGCGAGCTGGTCAAACCAAAGACCAAGAAGCCGCATAATATACTCTATGTGGCCTGAACAACCATACAGCAGGGAGGCCACATAAAAACTCTCTGATACAACAGTCGATGATTGTCAGACTCTGACACATCACTCATGATCGATGCTTCGAGATTCATGAAAGATGATAGATTAAGAAAAGACAGACAAAAAGTTATATCAGTACATTAATGACCTCGTCAAGTATGTCATGCCACATGTTCTCTCATATGCGGTTACTCACTATGCGGCCTCGTCACCATGCGGCTAAAGTATCCATTCGACCAAGCCCAGACGAGAGTTTGCATACGGCCAAAGTGTCCATTCGACGAAGGCCAGAAGAGAGTTTGCATGCGGCCACAATATCATGCAGCCAAAGTATCCATTCGACCAAGGCCAAATGAGAGTTTGCCTGTGGCCACAATACCATGCGTCCAAAGTATCCATTCGACCAAGGCCAGACGAGAGTTTGCATGCAGCCTCATCAATATACGGACAAAGCGTCCAAACGACCAAGGCCAAATGATAGCACGTATACGGCCACGATAACATACGGCTAAGACTCACAGGATTTTTCTATTACAACCAAAGATAATTTTTTGAACATTCAATGCTGACTAAGTTTTCAGTTGACCAAGTCACACACGTAATAGTCCCGAGAACTCTTTGTCACTATCATATTTTCTAGGAAGGGTAGTTTGGTCATTTTTATAATTTAATAATTATTGTGCATATTGTATATTTATTTCTTGCATTATTTATTTATTGTTAGATATTACATTATAGTTTGGAATTGTGTTAGTCGACCTAAGTAGATTAAACATGACTCTTGGACCAACATTATTTCCAGTTAGACTTGAGCCCAACAAACAAATCCAATTTATTAAGTTGGTGATTAATTAGTCAAACCATTAGGAGTAGAAGCTTCTTTCCTTAATCCATTATTCATGACAAGCCCATAGGAATATTTTAGACATTGTATACTTGCTTGCATCTCAAGCATGGCCGACCATAGGGGGAGGAGAGAGACTCTCTCTCTCTCTCTCTCTCTCTCTTCATTCATTTTATTTTATTCTAGATCTAGAATTTTTCTCTTCCATATTCCTTCATACCTACACCAATCCCTACCCAAATTCCTTTTCAATTCATTTTCTATTCACTATTAGAGGCCATTGGAGCAAGGAGAAGAAGAAGCACAAGTAGAAGGCTCTTGACACACAATTGGAGACTTGCATTGAGAATCCATCTTTCAATAGATATATTTTAGTTTTTACCATCTAATTAGACTCTAAATTTATAGTTTAATCATTAGAAACCCTCTCATGTACTAAGGTTAACCATAGGAAGTAGAATTAGATTTATAGGAGGCCTATGGAGAAAGTTATGATGTATTTTGTGCCAATTTTAGGAGAATTCCGAGATTGACACATCATGTGTTTGTCAATAGGTCTATTAGACCAAATTGACATGTGTTTGATTGTATAAGGTTAGTTTCATATCCAAAATTGGATATGTGTAGGCCATATCATGGCAAATTGGTAATACGGGTTGAATTGGAGGTTTTTCCTTCGACACGGGGGTTTGAGCATGTCACATTTTGACATGGACATGTAGTTGAGTAGCTAGCTCTTCGTATTACTTCTAAATATGATTTTAGATTTGTTTGTGTCCTTTGGGATACGTTTGGTGGTGTGTTGGAGCCGTATCGCAAGCGTATCATAGATTGAGTTTGATATGGGTGAGGTGCACTCCACATATTTGTTATTTTGCTTTCAAATTCATTAGACCTTTGTATATCTAATTAAGTATTATATATAAGTTGTATATATGATTTATATAGCTACATATTGATTATATAATCACTTACCTATATTTTTTTATGTATTGATTTCTATTTAGATGCATAATGGTTGGGGTGTTTGTGTAGACTATTTTGGAAGTGTTGGGGACTGTTGCATAGGTGTAGACTGAAATGAGATCACTTGTAGATTGTTCAGAGTAGTGTCTACTGTTAGAGGGGGATCCTATTCAACGTCTAGGAGATAAGGGACTATGCACAGTATACAGTCGGGTTGGAGTGTGTTGTGCACTGTATGCACAATAGGTTATTGGGGTCGGGTTTTGCTGTGTTTTATCAAGGTCAGAGCAGCAGCACAGTCAGGTATGTTACTGATACAGTAATATACATGTTGTGTATCAGGTAAAGAGAGGCTCGGGTACCTGGACAGGTAAGTGTGTGTGGCAACAGTGTGCTTGTGCACACATGCTGCAAAGTTACAGCAGTAGCTATAGGCTTAGAGCTCGAGAGGAGCAGCTGCACTGGCATGTGGACTAAGTGTGTGGTGTATCTTATAGTTATAGTGAATGTATAGATTAGGATTAGGAAATTGTATCTATGCCTAGGCAGCAGTTGCAACTTTGAAGTTGCATCCATGTATCCTTGTACATTTAAGTTCAGGTAAGTTGCAGGTATTGAGATGTGTTAGCAAGCACATTATGAAAGGTCCTTGATGGCAGTAGCCTACTTGGTGTGGACTGACATTGTATGGTTAGAGTTAAGCTAGGTGATTAGCATATTATTAATTGTTAAGTTAGTATGTTAGTAGCAATCTGAGTGTGAGTTAGTTATTATATAAGCTTTGTTAGTTATATGATATGATATTTAGAGTTTAAGTTAGATAGTTATTTTATGAGATTAAGATACTTAAGTTAGTATATATGTATATATATTGGGGTGTGTGTATATATATATATATATATATATATATATATATATATAGTTAGTTAAGGGTTACCTTGAGTTAATACACAAGGTAATGTTAGGTATTGATTTATACATTGGGTATTGGTATCAAGAGAAGGTATAACTAGAATGATACTGTGTTGGCTCAAAGCCAACGTATCCATTAGTTTTTGTTTAGCTAGGGATACTATATATATATATATATATATATATATATATATATATATATATATATATATATATATATATATATATTGTAGAAGCATGAAAAATACGCTGGATAGCTCTACGCAACATGGTGATGCAGGGCAGCGTAAGCAGAGGACCTTAAGGCCATCAAGAGTGCAACGGAGCTTTTCCGCTAAGCACGGCGTAAAATATGATGGGACCATCCACGTAAAATACAGTATGTCCAGGCCGCTTCAGCATAGACGGGGTACTTCATCGCCTCCATGGCGTAAAACTCATCCGCTTTCAAAGCAGCATTAAAGGTGTACGAGAAATGCTTCACCTTCCCCGAAATGAACCTGTCAAGTCACGCAGTGAACCTAACATCTGACTCCTGACAAAAAGTGCTGCACGGCTACCCAGACGACGACTGGAAAGATGGCAGACCAATCAGGATGCGCCCCACAGTATGATGGCGAATCTCTGCATTTAATGCAGAAGATTTAATTAAATATCACCGAACCGTCGTTTGCTGACATCACCTCAGCGGAGACTGCTTTTACGCATATAAGGGGATACGCTGCCTTGTTTTACATAGGCAAACGCAAACTTTTTATGCTCCACGGAAGACAAATAGACTGCCACGTCAAAAGCTGCTCTTCGTACAGGGCTCGAGGCACATCTCTGCACCGAATGCTCAAAACGGTGGCAGGCCTTCAGAATACGTCTCTGCAATTAATGATGATGGCGGATCTCTGCATTTAATGCGAGAGATTTGATTATATCTCCAAGAGCCGTGATTTTGGCTAAAGACGTCCACATCACCTCGGCTTCTACGCCCATTCAGTTTTTGTGACTGCTTGGCCTCTACGACCACTCTGGCACGTTACGCAACGGCCTCTACGCCCATTCAGCTTCTGTGCCCGCTCGGCTTTTACGCCTCGTCAGCTTCTATGCTCATTCGGCCTTCTGTGCTTATTCGACTTCTATGCCATCAGGCTTCTACTCCTACTCGGCTTCTATGCCTACTTGGCTTCTACGCCATGGTGACAGACATTGGCTTCTATGCCAACCTCTTCTATACGAGGGATACCTACCTATGTGGCTTATACGTAGTGATCTTTAAAGCGATTATACGTGCTTTGTCCCTTAGTTGGACCCGCATCACACGCTCATTCAAAAGATCATCTATACACAGGCTTTGGTTATTTTAACCGTTGTGTAAAAGGGTGCTGTACTTTCCACTACTCGGTTTCCACACCGATTGAGTGGTCACTGTCACCAAAACTCTATAAATAGAGACCTCTATCAACAGAGGAGAAGGTCGAAAAATCGAACAAAGGTCGAGACTTGAAAAATTGAACAAGGTCGAACCTCCGAAGAGATCGAACCACGGGTCGAAATATTGGAGATTGAGGAGAGATCGGAGAGTCTTTGGGAGAGAGAAAGAGAAGCATCCAAAGCTCAGACAAAGAGTAGCGATCGACGATATTGGCATCGTACATCCATCCTCTTCCGCCACCGACGAAGCTGCTTTCCGTCTTCCACGGCACTTCTTCACCATCGTGTAGTCCAAGGGCTAAAGTGATCGACTGCAGATCAGACACCTATAGCAATCATCTACCCAGATTAAATAAATTATACTCCCACATCCTCGTATAGGATCAAATTGTACAAGTTTGTTTGTAAACCAAAGAAGGCGGGTTTCGTGCAAACCTCGTATTATATACATTTTGTTCTTTCGTTTAATACCACAAACAAGATGGCGACTCTACTGGGGACATCTTTCTCTTCTGATGAGGAAGCGATTGCTCAACACGATGCGGTATCCGTAGGAGCCGTAAAGAAGATACTGGTCGTCCAGTTCGACCAGTCTGCCTACGAAGACATGCTTCAGACGGGGGGTACTCTCACTCTCTCTCTGAACAAAATAACAGAAAGCTGCGCAAGGTCTGGATGCCCAAGACATCCTCTACCATTCCTGTGGACTCTTCGATCTCTCCGATCTCTCCGACCAATGAGGTTGTAGCATTGCTCCCTCTGTGCCCTGCACGTAAAAATCAGTCTCCCGTTACGCGCGGTACAAACAAAACTTCAAGCAAAGCCTCAGCGCTAACCCAGAAGTATCAACTGCGCTCTACGCGTAGAAACCAGTCTCCCGCTACGCGCGGTACAGACAAAACTTCGGGCAAAGCCTCAGCGCTAACCCAGAAGTATCCACTGCGCTCTACGTGTAGAAACCAGTCTCCCGTCCGTGGCGGAATAGACAAAACTTCTGATGATGCCTCGACGCCAAAACGGAAGTACAAAGCACGCTCCGTGCGTAAGACAACATCTGACCTATACGGGGAACCAGATGACACCTATGATCTCCACGAGGGAAAGCAAGCGGCGAGCTACTTAACTTCTCGGGATTCACGCCAGCAAGGGAACAATCTACCCGCCCTCCAAATTATGCGAGAAGCTGATGGCCGCCTGAGGACATCCTCAGCCTTACGCCAACTAGAGCGAAGCTCAAAATTACGCCAGGCGAAGTCCCTAAGCGTACAGAAGGCTCGATTGACGGAAAGACACGCTCCTCGGAGATTGTCCGCCACCCAGATGGCCAATCTTTTATATACTGGTGGCACAAGGAAGACTATGGTCCCCATTGTCCGCATACCTACCATGGTGAACTGAAAGAACGAGCAGTCTTCTTCTTCTTCTTCTGCAACTTCTCCTAACCTGCGCAAATATCTAATCCAGATACGCAAGGAGAGGGAATCTTCCAGCATGGCTATTACGCCTCCTAGCGAGCACTGTTGTGATGGTCACAGGATTGTAATTAATTGCTGCTGTTCTAAAGCAAAACGGCCAGTTTTTGACCGACTGAACTACTCTCCATCTTTCCTAGAAGAAGAGCCCATGCATGCATCTGTGAACATGGCTTCGCATATACCTGGTGGAAACTCAAGCTCAAGACGTTCGTCCTCTAGAACTCCGAGCCGAAGGAGATCCAACATGCTCCTCAGAGATACTGAAGATGGGGTGTTCCAGAACACTCGTTCGAGGTCACAACAACTGACTTCGTACTTATCTGATTTCGACGTTGGGGGTCGCCATTCTCCCGAATCAAATACTGAGAGTATAGAGTCGACTTCTGCAGCGACCTATACGCATCCTTCGACGATGCCCAGGGAAATGGGAGTATACGCCATTAGAGATGAACATGAGGAAGCTTCGCCATCAGGAAGCGAGGAACAGCGCATCACTATACTGGAGACGTCTCTGAAACAAATGCAATACATGATGGAGAACATGCACCAGATAGTGCTAACTCAACAGGCGGCTGCTATGGCTCAAACATCAGTCCCGCCAGCACAGATACGTGTGGGGGTGGACTTGCCACCATCCAACACGGTCCAAGAACCTGCTCTAGATCAAGAGTCAGCTGGTCCTCCACTTTCTCACTCGGAGAATATATTGCCTCCTGTAGGAGTCGCGATACAACCGACTCCGCACCAATCCGTGGTCTCGCTACCAGCTGAAAATCTGATACAAGCAGTACGGGAGTTGAAAGCCCAATTCGATGCCTTGAAGCACAAAGAGCAGCTCAAGAAATTGGGAATCAACAGCCTTACCCGGCTATCTGGGAAGAGGTCCCTTTTCCTCTGAGATACAAACCTCAGACTATGGCTCTGTTCGAGGGGAAAACATCGCCAAGTCAGTACATGAACTATTTCAGTATGATGACGGTGTTGCTACAAGGGAATGACGCCCTCCTCACTCGGGTGTTCAAAGGCTGTCTCTTAGGAGTGGCTTACTAGTGGTACCGTAGCCTGGCGGACAACTGCATTACTTCCTTCGAAGACTTCAAGGCTTTATTCTTCACACGATTCTACGAGGGAGGAATGGACATGTCTATGTCCTCTCTCATCGAAGTCAAGCAGAGGGAAAAAAAGGACGTTCGTACCTTCATCGAACATTTTCGTCAAGCCACGCTACAGATGCCTCCAGGAGTTCCAGACTCTGCGTTGGTGGACATTTGCAGGAAGAACCTCCTTCTCGTGGTCTCGGTGTTCACAGGACCATATCAGTTCCACGACTGGCCCTCGTTCATCATCTCAGCAGTGGCCGCCGGTGACAACAGTCGCAAGGCGTACGACAATGGCATTATGATCTCTACCTCCGACAGAGGCAAAAGATCATCCCCCAACGGTGACCATCCTCGCAGTTCCAAAGGAAAAGAAGCTCTGACAATCAATACGTCCAGACAAAAGACTGCGGCAACCACGCAGACAAAACCTGGGACTTCCAGGCCCGTCGAAGTATACTCTTTCGATGACGACGATATTCCGAGTATATTCGAGTGTCTCGTCAAGAGTGGCAAGATCACCCTTCCGGAGGAGAAGCGGCCCAGTGAAGCCGGCAGTGCCAACAACCCCAAGTACTACATATTCCACAGATACTTACACCACCCGACCAAGGCGTGTTACATACTGAAAAGGAAGATCCAGGGACTGATCGATGCTTAGGCCATCACTCTGCATAACACCGAGAAGACGGTCACGGCCAATATGATCTCCCTGCAATTTGGCAATCTACCTCCCCAGGAATTCCCGGACGGTGTGACACCTATTTCCTGGGCAACGATGAACATCGTCAATCTCCCTCCGGCTAGGGATCAAAATCATGACCTGGTATCCTTAACCACCCGACGGGGCGAGATCATGTGGGTTCATCCGGATTTAGTATCGGAGCTCGAGGATGAGACTAATACTGCTAAGGCTAAGTCTAGGAAGAACTCCAAATGCAAACCAAGCCATATGGTTGCAACTTCTTCGCCACCAGACGAAGACGAGGCTTTGGCTGCAATCCGTTCAGGGAAAGCTTACCTCAAGGACTATGGAGCGAGTCCGGATGATGCACCGGCAGACGCTTCAGCTACAGAGCCCACCATACCACAGGCCGATCCTGCAAGACCGACTACGGCGGACAAGGGGAAGCAAAAAGAAGTACGCTTCGATAAACCTGTGAAAAACATTCAAAACAAAGGTTTAGAGAAGCCATACAACTTCGACATCCTGGCCCAACTGGCCAATACACCAGCCAGGTTGTCCATCTTTGAGCTACTCAGGCTCTCCCAAGACACTCGTCTAGCCCTGAGTGAAGCACTCATACAGGCAGAAGCATACTTGACCCAGCTCAAGTCCCCTGACGAGGAACTAGTGGCATGTCCTCAATGCCACAGTGTGATGGAGGTGGTCCCGAACATCACTTTCACGCAAGATGACATGCTGTTAAAACATAACAGGCATGACAGACCCCTCTATTACACCGAATACGTTGGTTCCATAGAGGTCGACCGGATCCACATAGATCCGGGATCATTAATCAGCATCATTCCTTATAGTCTGCTCAGACCGCTGAGGATTCCTACCAGCGAATTGGCTTACACCACTACTACAATCGTGGGTTTCAATGCCGAAAGAAGTAAGCCGTTGGGGAAAATTTGCCTGAGGATCCAGATTGGCAACCTCAGATCGGTGGCTACATGCTATGTCATCGATTCAGAGGTATCCTATAATATTTTGCTGGGTAGACCGTGGATCCACGACCACAACATCGTTCCTTCAACTCTACATCAATGTCTTAAATATGTAGACCCCCAAGGAACAGTACAAACGGAGGTTGCTGACCTAAACCCATTCAAAGGAATAGAATCCTACTATTCCGATGCCGTGTTGTACTCTCAAGACTACGCGGAGGAGGTATCAGCCCAAGCAGAGAAGGAATCCCACCGGGAGCCTGAAGGACCCTCTGTCGAACAACCACTGTCAATCAGAGTGAAAGGATGAACTACTCGTCCAAAAGCCATGGAGCCTATGGCTATCCACCTGAACAAAACCGGGACAGAAAAAGGGGGTGATCCTCTAGTGATCACTTTGAACCAGAAGCCTCCACCCTTGGTCGTCAACCTTCGGCGCAACAAGCAGCCGACTGATGTAAATGCAACCAGGAATGGAGTTCCGGATGATAATAAATATCCTCTTTTCCAGTATATCGATGCTCGGATTCCAAATCAGGAATACTATCCCCATGACGATATAGAACCTATAGCACAAAAATTCTTGGAAGCTATAGATTCCTATCATCCATACATATGGGAAGTAGCATCATCATCCAATGTCGTCACGACATATGGACCACATGAGGACTCTATCTTCATTGTTCCGCCTGCCCACAGCAGTCAGCATTCAATAGTCTTTGGCCGAACGCTCAACGAATCGACTATACGAGAAGACTCATTCAATGATGATACTGGTGAAGTACAAGTTCACAGGTACAGCCCGCAAGCCCTAAAGATCATGCAAAATATGGGTTATGACTTGAAACTGAAGCCAGGTCTTAACTATAGGAAAGGCAGACGAATACCGCCGCACGGCAATCCCCGCTATCAACAAACTCGTTTCGGGTTAGGGTATGCCACCTCCCTTACGACTTCCAAGTCAGATGAGGACACATTTTCTCCTTTTCAAGACGGCTCATCGCCCTCCAACTCACCTCGTGCTCTCGAGCAAACATTGCCAGTAAATATGGTAGTGACGGATCCCTTCGAATCAGACGAACAAGAATCTGAACTATTCGAGAATGACGCTTGGGCTCAGCAAATGGATACTCAGTAGAAATTCTGCTTCGAGCAGAGAGAACCTTCCACCAAAGATGAAGTTATCCAGATTGATGTTGGGGATAAACTTTCACCAAGGCCGATATTTATCAGTAACAATCTTTCCCCAGCCGAAAGGGGAGAAGTCATTCAACTGATAAAAGAATACATCGACGTCTTTGCATGGAATTATGAGGATATGCCAGGACTTGATCCAAAGGTGGCTACCCATAAACTCAACATATTGCCCAATTCAAAGCCTGTAAAGCAGCACCAACGCCAGTTTCGCCCGGATATGATAGACGCCATTGAAGCTGAAGTCAAGAAGTTGTTAGCCTGTAATTTCATCCGGGAGGAACAACATCCCGACTGGGTCACCAATGTTGTCCCGGTCATGAAGAGGAATGGAAAAGTGCGAGTCTGCATCGATTACCGAGATCTGAATGCAGCCTACCCCAAGGACGAGTTTCCTCTTTCCATCACAGAAGTCATGATCGACAATACCTGCGGCTTTGAACGTATGTTGTTCATGGATGGATTCTCAGGATACAATCAAATCAAGATGCATCCTGAAGACGAGAAGCATACTGCCTTTCGAACACCACTGGGGGTATATTGCTATACGGTCATGCCCTTCGGGTTGAAGAACGCCGGAGCTACTTACCAACGGGCTATGAGTAACATATTCCACAAGCATTTGCACAAAACAGTGAAATGTTACGTAGACGATATAGCTGTCAAAAGCTGCCTCAGGGTCAATCACATCCAAGACTTAAAGACGGTATTTGGGCTGATGTGCCAACATCAACTCAAAATAAATCCTACAAAGTCCTTTCTGGGTGTATCTAGTGGCAAATTTCTGGGATTCGTCATTACCGCCAAAGGCATTCAAGTGGACCCTGATAAATTCAAGGCCATCTTGGAAATGCGACCACCCCGTAATCTGAGGAAACTCAGGGGATTTCAAGGTCGTCTGGCCTATATCCGGAGATTCATATCCAACCTCTCTGGAAGGTGTCAGCCTTTTTCTTGCCTCATGAAGAAAGGTGTATCCTTCGTGTGGGACGAAGCCTGTCAACAAGCGTTCGGGGATATCAAGCGCTACCTCACTAGTCTGCCAGTTCTGGTGCCTCCCGTCGTAGGAAGACCATTCTTCCTGTACGTTCGAGCGATGGACCATTCTCTGGGAGCTCTTCTCGCACAGAAGAATGATGCGGGACATGAACAGGCTATCTACTATCTAAGTAGAATGATGATCGGAGCTGAGCACCGGTACAATACGGTGGAAAAAGAATGTTTGGCTTTGATGTTCGCTATCCATAAGACGCGGCACTATATCATCGGCCAGACTATTCACATCATCTCCAAGATCAATCCTCTTCGGATACTGATGAACAAGCCAAGTATTATTAACTCCCGACTCGCAACTTGGGTAATGTTATTGACACCATATGACATGGTGTATGTCCCTCAGAATTCCATCAAAGGCCAAGCATTGGCTGACTTCCTAGCCGCTCATCCGATCCCGGAGGCCTCCAAATTATACGAGGATATTCCCGACGAAGTTGCAGAATGTAGTTTCACAATAGAAAGTGACGCATGGCAACTGTTCTTCGACGGCGCCTCCAGGACTGGTCCCAAAGGAAACGTGGTTTCAGGGATAGGAATTGTCCTGGTTACTCCCGATAAATTCGTCATCTATCGAGCATACTATCTTAACGAGCCCTGTTCCAACAATGTGGCGGAGTACAACGCTCTACTAATCAGGCTCCAAGTCGCTAAAGAGCTGGGGATTGAATCTCTGGAAGCTTTTAGTGATTCTCTGCTTATCGTCAATCAAGTCAGAGGAATATATGAAGTCCAGAATCCAGACCTCATCCCCTATCACCAAGCAACGGTCGAGATAGCCGTGACATTCAAAGGATTCTTCCTAGAGCACGTACCTCGATCTCAGAATCTGGAAGCCGATGCCCTAGCCAGTCTAGCTGCAGATTTAGCTACTCCTATAAGAAGGCAGAATTCGGTAATCCTTCTTAACAGAGACCTATTTTTCATGAAGAACAATGCTCACATCGAACGCAGTTACGCTGTGAACACCGATCCTTCTACGAGAGATTGGAGAAGTCCCTTTATAGATTTCGTGGCATACGGAATCTTGCCGGAGGACCCTAAAGAAGCAGCATCCGTCAAAAGACGATCATTACGCTTCTACTTCGATGCATCTTCACAATGCCTATATCGCCGGACCTACGACAGACTACTATTGAGATGTCTCTCTAATGACAAAGTACAGCAGATTATCTGCGAAGCTCACGACGGCGTATGCAGGGCGCATCAACCCGGTCCTAAGCTACAGGATCGTATCAGGAGAATGGGCTATTACTAGCCCACTATGATCGCAGACGCAATCAAGTATGCCAAACAATGCAAGGCCTGTCAGGTCCATGCGGACTTCATACACCAGCCGGCTGAATATCTACATCCTACGGTTGTATCCTGGCCTTTCGAAGCATGGGGTATGGACATCATTGGTCCTATTCACCCATCTTCTTTCAGAGGTCACCAGTTCATACTGGCCATCACGGATTACTTCGCCAAATGGGCAGAGGCGATCCCTCTCGCTGAGGTAAAAATATCCAATTTGATCAGCTTCATCAAGCATCACGTCATTTATCCCTTTGGGATTCCCCGAAGGATAATCTATGACAATGGGCCTCAGTTCATCAGCCAAGCATTTCATCGATTTTGCGATAAAAATCGGATATAAAATAAATCCTCTACGGCGTATTATCCAGCTGTTAATGGTTTGGCGGAAGCCTTCAACAAAACTATTATCAAACTCTTGAAGAAGTTCGTCTCTTCGAACAAAAGAGATTGGAACGAGAAGCTGGGAGAATGTCTCTGGGCATACCGCACAATGGTCCGAGCACCGACAGGTTGCACCCCGTTCTCACTGGTCTACGGAAGCGAAGCAGTTCTTTCCATCGAAATCCAAATCCCGTCACTCAGGATAGCAGTCGCCAATGAGTTAACTCGGGAAAAGAATGACCTTTTAAGGCTTCAAGAGCTAGAAGGATTAGACGAGAAACGCCTTCAAGCTCAACAGAGCATCGCGTCCTATCAAGCGCGCATTTCCAGAGCTTTTAATCAAAAGTAAAGGAAAGAGTGATCAAAGTTGGTGAGCTAGTCTTAGCTATAAGAAGGCCAATGATTCTCACTCACAGAAGCAAGGGCAAATTTTAGCCCAAATGGGAAGGCCCCTACGTGATCGAGACAACATTCTCAAACGGCGCTTACAGGTTAGCCCAGCCTAATGGAGACCTACTAATGGCTCCTATCAATGGCAAATTCCTGAAAAGGTACTATGCTTAAACTCCTCTGCTCAGGTGAAATAAAGGCGAAAATCTCATTCTGACAAAACTACTTCCAAAACGAAACTAGTTGGGTCGTACTCTATCATGTCCATATGACCCCTAAATAGATGCGCCCTGCTAAAGTTGACCGAGAGACTATCACGTCCATACTACCTCTGATATTACTCTCACCCAAACCCGTTATTTACATTCCAAAATGATGGGTCCACAAAGTCAGATAAAAAGCCTCTTTATTATTCCCCAAAAAAGAGCGGAAGTACATTAAAAAGCAAAAGCAAAAGTACATCATGAATAAGGAGCGGTCAAATCACGAATCTGCTGCGCCAGTCTGGCCATCTTCTCATTCCTGGAGTCTAAAATGGCAGCTCGAGCTCGCTCCCATCTCGTCTCATCATCATTCAAGCCGGATAAATCAGACAGAGAATGTGTAAGATCGACGTACATGGCACTCGCATGTGCCAAGTTCTGTTGAGCTTCTTCCATCTGGCTCTGTAACACATGCACTCCGGCGGCTAAAGCACGAGACCACTCCTTCGCTAAAGCGAGCTCAGCCTCCAACTTACGAACCCTCGCTTCATTTTTCTCATGTTCAGCTTTACTCTTGGCCAACTGGGCAATAACACACTCTAAGAGGGTGTGTTCGTCGCTCATCTTCTGTTGCCGCATCTCGAGGGACCTGCTCAGAGCTTCCAACTCTCCCAACCTTGCAGTCAGCGAGTCATATTCATCCTGGACCAAATCGTCAATACTGCCTTGGGATAGCTGCGAGTATTCGTTAATGGGTTGCTCCAAACCATTAACTACCTCCGCCAGGGCGTCAGCTAAACCAGTATCGCCAAGGTCCCTGATCGCCTCTATCGAAAACCGAGAGGACCTCTTCAGGCGCTCAAAGTTCAGATTCTTCTCCAACACCATTGATATTAGTGTTTTTAAAGTGTTGTAGAAGATACTGGTATACTGCTCGGTCAGCACAGCTAGGCCCGAATGCACGCTGGGAGTGGCTGTAATGTTGTCGAACCGCGCTCCAAAGGCGACCGCAATCGACGTGGCCATAATCCTCGTCTCGATAGGGGGTGCGACAAAAGACGAAGTAACCAGCATACTCGAAGGAGGCATTGTCGCAACGACAGGGTCGTCCTCTTGAGGTATCGAAGCCTCGTCGGCAGGCGAGCCGGCACCCGAAGAGGCTTCCCCTTCAAAACCAGGTACCTCCGTATCAATGCCAGGACCTGACACAAAGCCGAAGGACGCATATGCATTGCCCTCCCCGAAAAGGTCGTCCCCTGAGAAGAAGACAAGAGGAAGTCAATGTCAAACATGATGTTAATTTCCTAAAAGAAGAGGCATGAAAAGACGACAGTGATGCTAGGCAAGCTGTCAAACCTGGTGACAAGGGCCTGCTAACTGACACTGGCAAATACTCTTCCAGGTCTTCACCAAGATCCACTTGAGGCTCGTCAACTGGAATCTCGTTAGAAGTGCTGACGGGCACGGCAGGGGCCTCTCCCAATGGTGATCCGGACAAAGGTATATGGAGTCTTATAACCATCCTCGAAGGCGACTTTGTTCCACTACCTGAAGCAGTAGCAGCGGTAGCAGCCTCTAGCTGAGATTCTCCGACGCCACCGGCCGAGGCTGTAGAAGGTTCCTTTCTAAAAGGCAAGGAACCCCCAATCAAAGAATCATCCCCGACATAGGGAGAAGCAGTCTCACTTCCAGGAGCCTCAATGCTAGGACTCTGGAGAGGACGAGCGACCATCCTCTTCGTCCTCTTACGAGGGGAAGCCTCCTTCAGAGCGGATGCCCTTCGTTTCCCGGAGATTACCAACGCCCCTGCAGGCGGAGGTATTTCACCCCTCGGTACCGATACGAGAGGTTCATCCGGAGTAGCGGACTCGTCACCCTCGTCAGAAGAAATCTAGGGGACTTCAACCCTTCCCCCAGGTTTGGAAGAGGGCACCCTAAAACTTCCACCCATATCAAAATCACGATGGGAGGTGTTCGTTGCCACATAGAACTGGGCATACGAATGCAGGATGCGCAGCTCCATGGAAGGTGTGACGAAGGGCACAATAAAAATTGCCCCGGTGCAGCCCATGATAAAATATCGCCATCCCCTCGCTCCATCTATGAGTCCACCTCTGGACCTGAAGCTGGTGACGGCGTTGCCCACATGCAACTGATCATACCCAAACTGTCTAGCAAACCGACGAGGCAGGTAGGGTTCAAAGAAGCAGTGATCTTCACTTTTATACAGCAGGTGGGAAGGTCTAATTCAGACCAACCAATTGAGGCTTCAGAAGAAAGAGTGGTCCTATCTCTACCTGAGTCCTCAAGCCTAATCCCCGATTGGTTGCGATGAACAAAGGGGACACTGCAAAGGAGCTTCCAGCTGTGACCGCAATGTAGCACCCGTCGACAGTCTAAAACTGTGAGCACATTCTAAGAGGATTTTTTGTAATTCAGCAAGAAACTCCCCCCCAAGCTACTGCCGGAACCGGGAGACATCACCCGGGGGTTATGGAGAATTAACTATCCCATCAAATACAGGTATGGTAATTCCACCCAGGGAAAGCTTTCACGCCGAGCTTCATCAGCAAGCAGCGCCTCAGTCATCGCCCTCAGGCCAGCTTATATGCGGCACACCATGGCAAGGAGCAAGCCCAGTCTCATCCCAAACACCAGACGTACTGCAGGCCATAAGATATTGCAGTGAATACAATCCGCAGATGCGATGCCGGGTACCACCAGTCAGCACAGCCATATTGAAAGGAAGCCAGCCAGTTGAGCTTCCTTGGATAGAGCCCTGCGGCAATGCCTCAGATAGCTATAGGCCTTAGTACCTACAGGATATTTTCCTATCCCTTCGACGAGGATCTGATTCAGAGCCCTAGCTTCTTCCAGGAGATCGTCGACTTCCTGAGCAGTCAGCACGCTAAGAGGATTCACAGGCTCATCCTTGACTTCCAAGACTTTCTTCGGCTGAGCAGCCCTAGCCCGGTGAAAAAAGAGGTAGGACGTCCATTTACTGGTGTGAGCCAAATCTGAAGGCTCAGCGTAGAAGGCGGTGCAAGCAAGGTAGTGGCACATCAGCTCCTGATACACTTCCACTACCCGAGGGTCTGAATCCCCCAACTTCCGGTTCGTGGGAACATACTCTTCGTACGGAGTATCCCCCATCGGCAGTCTCGAGATCTCTGCCATCTCGTGAAGGGCCAATCCCAACTCCCCCAGCGGAGTGGTAAAAGTTTCGATGAGCGGAATATATCGCTCCATCAGTGCCAAAAACAGGTTAGGGTTAGGAGGCAATCCAACACTGGTAGCACTCACAGCTGCCAACAGACCGATGTTCTCCAACTCGATCCGAAAATGTTCCAGGGCCCAATCAACTAAGCGAGCCCATCGAAGATTTGTTGGGGTCATCCACCCATTGCATCGAGGATTCGCCTTCGGGTATACTCCTCCGTGCCCCATGAAATCATTGCAGAAGGTCGGCAATTGCACCGGCTGGAGCACCAAGCTGTCTTCACTAGGGACACTACCCGGGTACAATCCCCTTAACAACGTTACATGAGCGGAAGGACGGCTGACAAATAGGCCAGATCCTTTCTGGTAGAAGATCTTCCCCGGCATACCGTGAAGATCGGGAGTCAGCGTCCACGACATCCTCCTGGGATGAGTAGCATAGGAGAATGCCGAGATAGGATAATCTCTCGGCACCTTGGGCAGACTCAAGACCAACTTCCCGGCAGGAAAAACCCAGAGTTCTTTCTTTGGCTTCGTCTGGGACTGCTTATCAATCATGTCCCAGAAAAGAAAGGCCGGCTTTATATACTGGTCCTCGTCTACATACGTCAAAGGCTCTCCATTAATCATGCTCAGCAGCATTCGTTCGCCCTGAGCCGATGTCAGAATTGCCCTTCCTTCGGGGTACTGGGGCCCGGAGATAGGAAATGTTACGTGTGACAGATCCTCCAAATAGTTGGAGTGCAGCATCCCGGCGGCAGAGCCCATCACTTCAGCCAGTGGAGACTCATGCAAGTTAACTACAAAAGCACCAGAAGAAACACGTCAGTTCCTAACTAGATATTTCGGGACTTGCAGCATCCGCAAAAAAGAAAAATAACAGTCCGTGCTCTACGCCGAGACTGTGAAACTTGAGCCTTTACGCTCGAATCCACTTCCTTAAAAAACGTAAAATTCAAGATTGGCAGTATACGGTCTGTGCTTTACGGCAGATTGATTAAATTGAGTTATTACGCCAGGATTTCCATCCACAAGCATAAAACTCAAATTTTAATGGTTTACACCAAGTTTTCGGCGGTAAAAGCTTTTACGCTCAACTGCGAAAAAATAGAGTTTTTACGCTGACACATTAGGAATGTGGGCATAAAAAATAAAATGTCTCCGTGCATCATCTTCCTCAAAGAGGCTATCAGCACAGAAGACGACCTAGTGCATTCACGTTCAACGTGTACGAAGGATTTTTCAGTCGTTCTCATTCGTCCCAAAAGCTCTACCTATCAGCCCGGGTGCACTGCTCGTCGGCGGGATGCTCGGCTCAGAATGGGGCTCGCCCTGTCCAACCGGAGGCACTCCTACTTGGGCAGAAGAACGAGAAGAAGAATCAATCTTCTTTCCCTTAGAGGAGGAGGATTGCTTAGAGGCTATTACTGGAAACTTTGAAGACTCAGAGAAAACTCGGAGAAGAGCTCGAACAGTCGGAGGCTTTCTTTCGCAGAAGACGGATGAAAAGTTTTTCTCTCAGAAAACTCGGGATATATATAGAGTTCGGATGGACTCCTCGGACCCCGAACCAAATCTCCTAATTAAATATTCGGTTATGATTGGGTCCTACGTCAGCCTATTATTCAGAGAAGGCGGACAGTCAGCGAATTCAAAAAGTTTTTCGCACAAAGCAGGTCAGCAGTTCTTACGCTAAGGAGCTTTCTACGCTCGACAGCAACAGATCTACGGTTTCACGCTCGCAAGCTATAAGTCTATGGTTTTACGCCCGGATGCCTTTGTGCTCGGTAGCTTTTATGCTCGAGAGGCCACAATCCTACGACTTCATGTCAGCAGATAACAAATTGATGATCTCACGCTCGGTGGCGCTTAGTTTACGCTCAGAAGCAACAGATCCACGACTTCACGCTCGGAAAAATTTTCTTTTCAGAAGCTAAAAATCTACAGTTTTACGCTAAAAAGCTTTCTACGCTCGACAGCTACGAATCTACGGCTTTACGTTCGAAGGCTACAAGTCAGGTTTTACGCCCAGATGCCTTTGTGCTCAGTAGCTTTTATGCTCTAGAGGCTACAAACCTACGACTTCACGCTCAGGAACTACAAGTCTATGATTTCACGCACGATGGTGTTTAGTTTATGCTCAGAAGCTGCAGACTAATGATTTTACGCTCCACGACTTCCCGCACATCTGAAGGATACGCCGGCCAGATCACGCGTACATCTGAACGGTCCTCAAAAGCGGTCAATTGCAAAGAGTTCACACAGAAGATACTCGTTCTTGACCTCAAGATATCCCAAGTACCCGAAGCATACAGAGTTCAACATTGAAAAACTACTCTTCTTCATGGGTCGATTCAAAGTTCATCCGGACTCCAGTCTGAATACTTCATCTATCAAGATGGCAACTCAGTTTGACAGCCATTTCTCGACCCTGTTCCAAGGGATTTTTCGAGAAATTATTCTTGAAGATGATGTCTGAACAAAGAAATTCTGTTCATCAGAAGCAGCAGTTCAGAATTCTACACGGTTCCTCACTCCTAAAACAGCAGGACGGTTCGAACACTCGAATGCTAAAGCGGCTTTCTACGCATCTACAGTTATGCGTAAAAGACAGGACAGGACCTAGCACTCTTTCTAAAACAGAGTCGGCATAAAGAATCAGACGTGTCAAAGCTACACATATTCAGACTTCACAGCAACGTATGGCAAGATGATCATATGAAGAAGAAAGATGATGTTATTAAAGATTAAAATTATGATTACATATGAGGGAAATACAATCTACAAGGGTTTTTCTTCATTTTTCATGATTACATCTGAGGGAAACTCCGTCTACAAAGGGCTTCCTCATCATCGTCCGAAGATCGCACCGAGAAGCTGTTCTGACAGGTTCTCACGTTGGTGATGGTCTTTCTCTTCTTCCAAGAAGATGATCAGTGGCGGGAGGATAAAAAAATGGGCATAGACCCATCCTCCAACAGAAGAAAAGCAGGGTAAATCTGCTGTCCTACAGACCATCGCCGTTCAAGCCGGGACAGAGCTAGTATGTCTGACTCTCGTAACCGGAGGTAACGGAAGAAGGTGCCACTTGCAAGCGCCATGGTCTAAAATGACCCTTCATCTCTCCCGGAGAACCGCCATATAAAGTTGCTGATTATCCCGAGCAAGGGAGGCTATGACATCCTTCCATGATCCATCATTGCAGATGAGACTTGCTCGAAGATGCCGTCTTTTTTGGCTCCTTACATGCTGGAAGAACATGGTCTTCTTCTTTCTCAGATCGACCCGACGGACTCCGGCGATCATCCGTGAGTGGCAAAAGGAATGCGGGGAGAACAGGTTAAACTCTTCAGCCTTTTATAGGCTAGAGCGGTCACACCGGTCCCCAATAAATCTGCCATAAAGTCAGCATCGACCGTTTCAACGCTCCATTCAGAAATGTTTTGAGTTACGAGGAGCGGTTCATGCTTCATTCAAAGAATTCCAAATTCCAAAAAAAATTGAAAGGTTTGAAGGGGGTCTTGTAGAAGCATAAAAAATACGCTGGATAGCTCTACGCAATATGGTGATGCAGGGCAGCATAAGCAGAGGACCTCAAGGCCATCAAGAGTGCAACGGAGCTTTTCCACTAAGCACGGCATAAAATATGATGGGACCATCCGCGTAAAATGCAGTATGTCCAGGCCGCTTCAGCGTAGACGGGGTGCTTCATCGCCTCCATGGCGTAAAACTTATCCGCTTTCAAAGCAGCGTTAAAGCGTACGAGAAACACTTCGTCTTCCCCGAAATGAACCTGTCAAGTCACGCAGTGAACCTGACATCTGACTCTTGACAAAAAGTGCTGCACGGCTACCTAGACGACGGCTGGAAAGATGGCAGACCACTCGGGACGCGCCCCACAGTATGATGGCGGATATCTGTATTTAATGGAGAGGATTTGATTAAATATCACCGAACCGTCGTTTGCTGACATCCCCTCAGTGGAGACTGCTTTTACGCATATAAGGGGATACGCTGCCTTGTTTTACATAGGCAAACGCGAACTATTTATGCTCCGCGGAAGACAAACAGACTGCCACGTCAAAAGCTGCTCTTCGTACAGGGCTCGAGGCACGTCTCTGCACCGAATGCTCAGAACGGTGGCAGGCCTTCAGAATATGTCTCTGCAATTAATGATGATGTTGGATCTCTGCATTTAATGCGAGAGATTTGATTATATCTCCAAGAGCCATGATTTCAGCTAAAGACGTCCACATCACCTCAACTTCTACGCCCATTCAGCTTTTGTGACTGCTCGGCCTCTACGACCACTCTGGCACGTTACGCAGCGGCCTCTATGCCCATTCAGCTTCTGTGCCCGCTCGGCTTCTACGCCTCGTCAGCTTCTATGCTCATTCGGCCTTCTGTACTTTTTCGGCTTCTATGCCATCAGGCTTCTATGCCTACTCGGCTTCTATGCCTACTTGGCTTCTACGCCATGGTGACAGACATTGGCTTCTATGCCAACCTCTTCTACACGAGGGATACCTACCTACGTGGCTTCTACGCCGTGATCTTCGTAGCGATTATACGCATTTTGTCCCTTAGTTGGACCCGCGTCACACGCTCATTCAAAAGATCATCTATACGCAGGCTTTGATTATTTTAACCGTTGTGTAAAAGGGTGCTGTACTTTCCACTACTCGGTTTCCACACCGATTGAGTGGTCACTGTCACCAAAACTCTATAAATAGAGACTCTATCAACAGAGAAGAAGGTCAAAAAATCGAACAAAGGTCGAGACTTAAAAAATTGAACAAGGTCGAACCTCCGAAGAGATCGAACCACGGGTCGAAATATTGGAGATTGAGGAGAGATCGGAGAGTCTTTGGGAGAGAGAGAGAGAGAGAAGCATCCAGAGCTCAGGCAAAGAGTAGCGATCGATGATATTGGCATCGTACATCCATCCTCTTCCGCCATCGACGAAGCTGCTTTCCGTCTTCCACGGCACTTCTTCACCATCGTGTAGTCCAAGGGCTAAAGTGATCGGCTGCAGATCAGACACCTATAGCAATCATCTACCCAGATTAAATAAATTGTACTCCCACATCCTCGTATAGGATCAAATTGTACAAGTTTGTTTGTAAACCAAAGAAGGCGGGTTTCGTGCAAATCTCGTATTATATACATTTCGTTCTTTCGTTTAATACCACAAACATATATATATATATATATATATATATATATATATATATATATATATATATATATATATATATGTATTGTATATTGTATATCTTATATAGTATTTTCATATATATTATTTTACGTATCATACGATACGGTATAGTGTTGATACTCTAGTTACCTAAAATAACCAGTATATCTTAGATACATAGTGTATGGACCCAATATCCTAGAGATGGACTCATACAATATAGAAATAGCTAGTTTGACCTAGTTTGACTATTTTGACTTAGACTTGACCTAATGACCTAGAAATAGACTAGTTTAACTTGTTTTTATTCCAAAACCTTATATTGATGTAATATTTCATATTTAGGTCTCCGAGGCACCGTTCTAGACATCTTTGATACTGTTCATTGGATTCCAGGCAAGTACATTCTCTGAGATATTTTCGTTTATGATATCCTCTATGTTTCTTGCATTTAGTGTAGATATCCTTGATTTCCTGATACTTGGTCACACTGATTGGTATTTCTGGATTCTGTCATGAGATGTTATTCCTGATAGTTCCTGGCATATTTTTTGTGCAAGACCCGTAGTTCTTGTGCAAGTATGGACACTAATTCATGAGAAGATTAGCTCCCTTCTCATGGAATTTTGTGTCATAATGTGCCATGGTTGGATCCATTATACCAGTCGGGGGAGGGGAGTATTTAGTGTAGATATGTGATCATGCCCTGAAGTTCTTGATTTCCTTGTATAGTGTTAATCATATACGGCATATATGATTAATCAGGCCTGTGGTTCTTGAGCAGTACCCAAGCCGATCACTTGTTGTCACTCATACTCACTCATTTAGATAGTTGTATCACTTTATTTCCATATATGATGTTCGTATCACTTGTACGTATTTCCTATAATTCTTTATTCATGTATATTTCTGCCATGCTCTATTAATCTTGTATATGCTCTCTATTTACTGATACATAGTTTTTATCATTTATGGAACTGCTTTTAGCGATGTACTTTGCTTATTTCCTGACTGGATATATTTTTCTAGATGACACTGAGGAGTGGTATCCCACTCACTACGGGCCTTAGGACGTAGTTGGCTTAGAGCCAGAGACATTGGATCATGAGGGACTCATCCTGGTTAAGATAGACGAGCCATTACCTGTAGCTCAGTAGATAGGTTTTTATACTATATTTGTCTCCAGCATTTGACATTAGTATTCCTTTATTATATTTGATGACTCATTATTTATTATTTTATCTTGTGAGTTGTATTTGACTATGTAGTCTTTTATATTATATTCATGCAATTATTTCATCTTATAGATCTGTGATTGAGTATTTATATTTTATTGGTGGCATTATATATCTTGATGATCATTATTGCTAGATAGATAGTTTACCCACTAGACGTACACACGTCTCGTACCCTTATATCGGGTACAGGTCGTGACACTCTTCAATGACATATCATAACCAAGACCACATGGCAACCTGTCCACAGCATATGATTGCGGTTACAACTGCATTCTATTAAAGAATTCCTATGCGGCAACCAAACAGAGCCCTATGCAGCCACCATTCAGAGCCATATACGATATCGATAGTCCGTCAGCACGACGACTATAAATAATAAGGGTAGCATACCCTACAATGCCTCCGGCCAACTACATATGTGAATACAAGCTCAGGAGAGAAAAGAAAGGAATGCATCCTCATTCCCTCATCGGACCATCAACGGAGTAAATGAGCCGATACAGCGATCTATGTCTATTGTCACTACCCAGATCAAAATATTGTACTTAGATCTTTCGTCTAGGATATCTCTGTACATCTTTGTTTGTTATTTCAATATCCAAAACTTGCGATGATGAACACTTATGCGTCTCAGCAGCTTCGAGGCCATGAGAAGAATTATCCGACGCACGACTTAGAGTTAGCAGCAATTATCTTTGCACTCAAACTTTGGATAAATTACCTCTATGGAGATCGAGTAGACATTTATATTGATCACAAGAGTTTGAAGTATGTTTTTACTCAGAAGAATCTCAACATGAGGCAGAGAAGATGACTAGAGTTGATAACGAACTATGATATTGACCTTCAGTATCACTCGGGGAAGGACAATATAGTAGCGAATGCCTTGAGCTGAAGAACATGAGCTTATTTCCTTATGGTGCATCAAGAAATTTTAGAAGATCTTCAGGAGATGGGCATAGAAGTAGTATTGCCTGGCAACACAACATAGATGGTTGATCTACAAATTTAGTCCAGTATAGTCGAAAGAATCTAGGTAGCACAAGCAACAGATGTCAAGCTTTAGCGTCTCAGAGCAAATTGTGAGGCAAGACGTAGACCAGAACTATGCATTCACAGTAACAGAACTCTCCGTTTTGAGAATCGACTTTGTGTACCAAGTGGAGACCTTCGTCGCAAGATTATGGCAGAAGCTCATAGTTTACAGTATTCAGTGCATCTCGGAGGAACAAAGATGTACAGAGACATTTATCAGCATTTCTGGTGGAATAGAATAAAGAGAGAAATAGCTCGGTTTGTCTCTCGATGTTTGGCATGCCAACAAGTTAAAGCTTAGAATCAGAGACCCGGAAAACTTCTTCATCCTTTACCAATTTCGGAGTGAAAGTGGGAGCATACCATGGATTTTATACCAGGTCTTCCCAGATCCCCATCCGGTAGAGATATTATTTGGGTAATAATGGATCGTCTCACGAAAGTTGCATACTTTCTTCCTTTTAGAATTGGCCAGTCCATAGAACAGTTAACTGAGATGTACATGAGATAGATTATTAGACTACATGGTGTGCCAGTTAGCATAGTATCGGAAAGATATTCCCGATTTACTTCTCATTTTTGGCAAAGTTTTTAAGAGAGCTTAGGTACCCGTCTAAAGTTTATTACAGCCTACCACCTGCAGACAGATGGTCAGTCAAAGCATACCATCCAGACTCTAGAAGATATGTTTCATTCATGTACCCTTGACTTTGGTGGTTCGTTGGAGAATCATTTGCACTTGGTCTAATTCTCCTACAATAACAGTTTCCAAGCAAGTATCCAGATGGCACTGTTCGAGGCACTATATGGCCGAAAGTAAAAATCCCTTGTAGCTTGGGATGATATTGGCGAAAGAAAATTGCTTGGTCCCGAAATGATAGTTCAAACAGTTGAAGTAGTCAATCAAATCCGAAAGCATATCAAGGTAGCCCAAGATCGTCAGCGTCATTGGGCTGATTCACATCGACGACCTCTTGAGTTTTCTGTCGACGACCATATATTCTTTCAAATTTTGCCTACCCGAGGAGTCATCAGATTCGGTGTGCGGGGAAAGCTTAGTCCTCGGTACATAGGTCCGTTCGATATTCTCGAGCCAGTAGGAGATGTTTCCTATCATCTTGCTTTTTTGTCGTCACTTAGTAAGATACATAATATATTTCATGTATCCTAGTTACTATGGTATATACCAGATACGAGTCATGTCCTAGATAATTCAGAATTGGTTGTTGGTACTGACCTTTCGTATGAGGAAAGACTTGTATCTATTTTTGGACCGGAGAGAGAAGATTCTCAAGAGCCGGGCCATTCGTTTTTCCTAGTTTCTTAGGGGCATCACTCACCGGACTAGTCGACTTGGGATCGCGAGGATGATATTCGAGTTAGATATCCGTATTTGTTTGACTCGTGAGGTATATTTGTTCGTATATCTCGTATCATGATCTTATCTTGTGCATACTTATCTTGTTCTAGGTAGTTCATATTATCTGATTGATAATCGTTTGGTCTTGTCTATTTTATTACATGCCTAATCTCTAGAGATACATTGATAGACCCGGTGTCTTATTGAAATTCTGAGGACAAAATTTTTCTAAGGAGGTGAGAGTTGTGAGATCCGTCTCACTATTTTAGTATTATTGTATTTTATTTGGTATATGTGTATTATAGCTGTATATTGCTTTCCCTGTAATTTATGAATTTTTCTAACTACTTTCATAATTTCTAGAATTATGAATAGTGCTAGTCATCCTTTGTTATATATAGCCTTCTCTTTCTCTCTCCTCCTCAATCTTTTTCATTTCCTTCTTTTTCTTTATTTTCTTCTTCCTCCTCCCTCTCCTCTCCCTAGCCGAGAGTAGACTGAGGCCGGCCTCTCCATTCCCTTTGGTGGTGGTAGTAGCTTAGTAGTGTGTTTAGGCAAGTACATCTTACCAATAAGAAAGAACTTGCTATATTGTATTTATTTAGATTTCTTGTATTTTATTGCACTATATTTTTTTCTATGAGTTTCTCTACATGTCTAATTTTTGGTATTTTCGAATTTGAGGACTTGGTAGGAGTATACCTGAATTCTATGTTTGTGGGTGTTCATGAGTTTACTCGATTTTGATCTCTTAAAACTTGATATTTTCAAGAACTAGTAGTTCTATATTGATGAGCACTTAATTTGATATGATTTTAAATTTTACTTTGCTGGATGTAAACCCCAGGTTTTTCAGAAATTTAAAAACAATTTTTTAGAATTTTTCTAAATTTTTTTAACTAATTAAAATCAGCGTATTCTAGTATTAAATAATTTTAAATATTTTTATTAAATATTATAATATTATACAAATAATATTTTTGGGTG
This sequence comes from Iris macrosiphon, assembly GCA_036927795.1. Taxonomy (NCBI): domain Eukaryota; kingdom Viridiplantae; phylum Streptophyta; class Magnoliopsida; order Asparagales; family Iridaceae; genus Iris; species Iris macrosiphon. The sequence continues at coordinate 57,614,840 of JAYESA010000004.1, forward strand.
TAAAATAAAATATTAGACATAGGGTAATTTTCCTGCAATTTATTGGACCCCAGAACTAGTTTTAAAGACCTAAAAATTAAGTTTTTAAAATAAACCAAAATAAATCCGGTTTATTATTAAATCGAACCGAACCAAAGTTGAACCCTGAACTCAACCCAAACCTTAGCGGATCGGGTCGGGTCTGAACCCAACACGAAACCCGCTAAGACCCGACCCATTTGTTCCTTGCTACAGTAGCAGAAATGTTTCGATTCCCAACCGCCGAGTCCCTCCGACTTCTCCGCCGACCATTGCCGCTCGCCTCCTCGCTGCCGCTCAACCGTCGACCCGTCGCCTCCACAACGGCCACCCTTTTCCCTCCCTCTCCTCCTATATATACCCCAACGGCCACCCCTTCACCGCCATCACCACCAGCACCTCCACCGCCCGTCTCCGCCAGATCAGGCCGCCTCCGACCCCGACGAACCCCGGTGACCTCTCCTTCAGCTCCGCTGCTTCACTCCTACGACGTATCCCCTCCGACCAAGCAGCTTAGCAGCCCCACAGCGCCGCCAGCACCAAGCACAGCACCCGCCGGTCGAGCACCGCCGCGCAGCGCCGCGTGAACACAACATATAGTCGATTCCCGTATCCTATTTCCGTAAGCATTTCTCTCTCCTCGTCGCCTCATTTTCCGTTCTGTCTATTGCTACGCGTACCCTGCGTGACCCTCTCGAACCCCGTGCAAATTGTTTGGAGTATTGCGTCCTGTGGCGATCGCAACCCGCGACAAAAAATCAGGAAAAATGACCATTTTTCTAAAAATTCAAAAATTTATCCTGAACTCCCCAGTTCGCGACCGTTTTGCGACCAACCTATGAAATGTTTTCAAAATCCACCTAAACAATTATTTAGACCACCTAACCTAGTTTTTAATCCTATTTTTAGTGTAATTTATTGAGCTGTATTTTGTAGTATTTTTTAGGGTGAAAATGATCGAAATATTGGTTATTTAGAAACCCAATTTTCTCGGAACTGGTGTGCCCCGCTAAACGGGACGACTTGATCATGTGCAAATTTTACCAAAAGGTGCGTGCTATTGATACAGACGTATGAGATTTCACAAAAATTGATTTGGATGTGCGTGCACACCGAAATTAACGTGTTTTCGTCGACAATACCCCGTATCGGCCATGTTCTGAAACTCATTGTAACTTCGTGTACGCCTGTCCTTTCGAAATAAAACTTATGACATCAGACTCGTAGCAATACGCTGGTCCTGTGACCCAAGTTTGGTTCAATTTTGAGAACGTTGACAAAATCCCGTATTGTGGGCCCCACGGCTCCACTTGACGGGCAATTTTATGATCGGCTCATCGAAATTCAGTTCTGGACATTCCGTTGGGTTCATATCATCGTTCTGGACTTGTAGACACTATGTTTGATGAATTTGGAGAACATTATCTCTGACACATTTTTTGGTGCAAAACGGGCCACTTGTGGACCCCGCTTTGACCAGAAACTGTCTATTTTGCTCCTGTATCCAAATTGGACTTATGGACAGGCAATTCTAGCTAATTGATATCTTCTGAACCTGATGGTAACAATTATTTCAGCAACCGGAGGAGTACCTGCAGATCCCGCTGATACCAAAGCAGCAGTTGGAGCCAGAACCCCAGGCAAGTATACCTTCCCATACTTGCAGCATTTATTTATACTATTCTCTTAATTTATTACTGTAATATCTCTGTTTAACCCAGGACAGTGTGACATTACTTAACGTTCGAACAAGATTCGGATGTCAAACCCATACGCGGAGTTGTGTAACGTCACCTAGAGATGGATATCGAAACCCTATATATTCTCGTGCTTGCCTTATCAAGTACGTCATACCTCAGGACACCTGAAACTGTTCATGAGACAGAATCTTCCTTAAATATTCATAGTGATTCTGTATAGGTTACATGATTCATGACATAGATATTGCTTGTGCTTAGCTATCATTATGACTTGTTGCATTAGCTTTGATCTTGCGTGTCATGGATATGAGACGTATGATTACATTGGGTGGGGAGAGTATTATCATATCAAAGGCTGATTATATTATATATATATATATATATATATATTGTTATCTGGAGGTGTCTTAGACTCTAACACAGAGCTTTGGCACAAGTACTGTCCCTTCGAGAGAATGCTGCTATGGGTTTCTCTGACACAGAGCCTATAGTAGTCTCAGCCTGAGTAGATTCATGCTCTCAAATTGCAGATCACTTAGCTGGTTATATAGTTTACCCTATTGATTCATTTATTATTACACTGCATTTATTTTGGCTTGAGTTATTCTTGTACCTTGCAATATCCCCTGAGGACCTGGAATCCGGATTATGTTCCCAGGTATTGTAGAGGAGTTCTATCCTGAGGTATATGGAGCAGGAGCAGGAGCAGACACCGGAGCTGAATCGATCCCCGAGGACGAGGTGATAGCAGAGGATTTTTCCTGAGTATTGCTTATTCTATACTCAGTATATGTTATTATTGTACTCTTTCATTTTTGGCCTGTTGAACCATTGTATCAGACTTATTATCGGGTTGTTCCTCGATATATATTTTATTGAGGCATTGATGTTGATTTATATTTTATATTGATGTATTCATTTCTGTGGATGAGATTAGTATATTAGACCCTTATTATTGTTTTACAGCTTAAGTATACCCTGATGGGTCTATTAAATTGGGTTTGCCCATTAGTGTGTGCTGCTGGCCATTGCCACGTGTCTAGTCCCTCGGTATTTTGGGACTGGAATGTGACATGGTTTTTGTGGTGGCCCATGCAGGTCAACGACTAAATTATTCGGTTTCAACTTAGGAATCGAGCAAGCCTGCGACAAAGATAGGATAAGTTATAGGCTCTCATCCACTTGATTGAATCGTTCTTGATCTTTATCGGATTCGAATTAAAATTCTTGACTTGCATCCTGCCTTTATTCCCTGTGCACCTCTTATAGTTTATTTTAGATGCAGAGTAATGGATCCACGAGAAAATGATAAAACTCCTGCAAGAATATTACTAGGTGTTGTAGCCACCTACGGAGAAGATAAAGTAACGCCATTGAGTGGAGATCCCTTCACTCACCAAAGCAGTCAAGCAAATCAGTAGGCTTCTAGATTTCGGCGAGATGACATTCTACCTCCACCACAGTTTACTCCACCAATGCCCGTATTTCCATAAGGGCAGGCTATGGACGGGCATCAGATATTATAAATGATCTACACAATGATGCAAGCTTAATAATAGATTCAACAAGAGGCTCTGCGGAACAACTTAGTAATCGCACTGGAGCAGGCAAATCTACCAATACGACGGCCAACGACGGGCTCAATCACCGATTTCCGCCAACTGAAGTCCCGCACCTTTTCAGGCAAGGAGGAGCCCACTGAAGTTCATGAGTGTCTCACTAACACTCAACATCAATTAGAAGCAGCTGAGCTTCCAAGAGAACGTTGGATGACTGTCGTCCGGATGTAATTGACGGGCAATGCACACCACTGGTGGCTATCTGAGGAGAGACGGCTCAGACCAGACCGAGTCACTTAGGAAGAGTTCTCTAGACTTTTCCAGGAGATGTACATTCTATCTATTGCTCGATCAGAACTTTGGGACAAGTTCAATCGCCTCACTCAAGATAGTATGACAGTGGAAGAGTACAATGCGGAGTTCATTCGTCTAAGTTGCTTCGTCCCTTTTCTGATCCCAACAGAAGAGGAGAAGGCTGAAAAGTTCTTCGATAGACTAAACTTTAAGCTACAGAGAATGATCGGATCCATTGCACCTACTTCATACACGGACGTCCTTGTTACAGCTCGACGTATGGAGCGCGTCACCAGGAGAGAGTCCAGCCTTATATGGCCAATCACATCAGCACTAGCCAGAGTACCACAAGGAGAAGCTACAAAGAGACCTCACCTACACCAATAGCAGAGAGCATCTACACCACTAACACTAATCCTACCTTCTAGCTACTACTGTGGCAAGGCAGGCCATCTTGCCAAGGAATGCCGACGCAGATTGGGATTATGTTTAGCTTGTGGATCAAAACAGCATTCAGTGTGGGAATGTCCTGAGCATTGAGAAGGAGCACCGATAGTAAACCAACAAGCTCTACCAGCACCAGGAGGATATCAACCAAGGCCACCCTTGGCCCCACGAGCAGCACTTTTTTAGCAAGCCCAGCAACAGCAGAGGGCACCACCGCAAGGACGCGGACAAGCTTTTGCGATGACCTTGGAGGACGCGCAGACTTATGGAGTAGCAAATGCACGTAAGTTATTCATAGATGCATATTCCTAGCATTGCTATAACACATACGTGTTAGTTCCTCACCTTAGCCTTAAAACCTAGTATTTTGAACTGGTTAATAATTGATAAACCTAGTTTTTCTAAAAACTGTAGTTTTCTTTCCTCTAACTAGATTTCCTTCACTCTTGAATTTATATAACTTTTATTGCTTAAGGAAATGATGTTTTTTTTTCCTAGGTTTTTTGCTTAACCCATATCCTTTGATTCTCCTTGATCATGATTCTTTGATTGTGTCGTGCTTCGAACCTGTTTTACAAACCGTGTCATCTCTTCTGATCGGTTGTGTTTTATTATTCTTTGATTGCGAGGATGCAATCCTCTTAAAGGGGGAGATTATAAAACCCCATATTTTTCAGAAATTTAAAAACAAATTTTTAGAATTTTTCTAAATTTTTTTAACTAATTAAAATCAAGGTATTCTGGTATTAAATAATTTTAGATGTTTTTATTAAATATTAAAATAATATGAAAATAATATATTTGGGTGTAAAATACAATATTAGATATAGGATAATTTTTCTGGAATTTATTGCACCCTAGAACTAGTTTTAAAGACCTAAAAACTAAGTTTTTAAAATAAACCAAAATAAACCCGGTTTATTATTAAACCGAACCGATACAAAGCTGAACCCTGAACCCAACCCAAACCTTAGCGGGTCGGGTCAGGTCTGAGCCTAACCCAAAAACTGCTAAGACCCGACCCATTTGTTCTTTGCTACAGTAGTAGAAATGCTTCGATTCCCAACCACCGAGTCCCTCCGACTTCTCCGTCGACCGTTGTCGCTCGCCTCCTCCCTGCCGCTCAACCGTTGACCCGTTGCCTCCCCAACGGCCGCCCTTCGCCCTCCCTCTATTCCTATATAAACCCCCACGGCCACCCCTTCACCGCCATCACCACCAACGCCTCCGCCGCCCCTCTCCGCCAGATCCGGCCGCCTCCGACCCCGAAGAACCCCGGCGACCTCTCCTTCAACTCTGTCGCTTCACTCCAGCGATGTCTCCCCTCCAAACCAGCAACTGAGCAGCCCCACAGTGCCGCCAGCACCTAGCATAGCACCCGCCGGTTGAGAATCGCCGCGTCGCACCGCGTGAACACGACATATAGTCAATTCAGGCGTCCTGTTCCCGTAAGCATTTCTCTCTCCTTGCTGCCTCATTTTTCTTTCTGTCTATTGCTACATGTACCCTGTGTAATCCTCTCGAACCCCGTATAAATTGTTTGGGGTATCGTATCCTGTGGCGATCGTAACCCGCGACGCAAAATCAGAAAAAATGACCCATTTTCTGAAAATTCAGAAATTTATCCCGAACTCCCCAGTTCGCGACCGTTTTGTGACCAACCTGTAAAATATTTTCAAAATCTACCTGAACAATTATTTAGACCACCTAACCTAAATTTTAATCCTATTTTTAGTATAATTTATTGGACTATAGTTTATAGTATTTTTGAGGATGAAAATAACCGAAATATTGGTTATTTAGAAACCCAATTTTTCTGGAACTGGGTGCGTCCCGCTAAACGGGACAACTTGGTCATATGAGAATTTTACCGAAAGGTGTGCACTATCGATACAGACGTGTGAGATTTTGCGGAAGTTGATTTGGATGTGCGTGCACACCGGAATCAACGCATTTCCGTCGACAACACCCCGTATCGGTCATGTTTTAAAACTCGTTATAACTTCGTGTACGCTCGTCGTTTCAAAACGAATATTGCGATATCGGACTCGTAGCAATACGCTGGTTCTGTGACCCAAGTTTGGTTCGATTCTGAGAACGTTGACAAAATCTCGTATCGTGGGCCCCTCGACTCCACTTGACGGGCGATTTTGTGATCGGCTCATCAAAATCCATTTCTGGACATTTTTTTGGTTTCGTATCGTTGTTTTGGACTTGTAGAAACTAAGTTTGACGAATTTAGAGAACAATGTCTCTGACATAATTTTTGGTGCGAAGCGGGCCACATCTGGACCCCGCTTTGACCAAAAACTGTCACTTTTGCCCCTGTGTCCAAATTGGACTTATAGACAGGCAATTCTAGCTAATTGATATCTTATGAACCTAATGGTAATATTTATTTCAGCAACCGGAGGGGTACCTGCAGATCCCGCTGATACCAGAGCAGCAGTTGGAGCCAGAACCCTAGGCAAGTGTACCTTGCCATACTTGCAGTATTTGTTTATACTGTTCTCTTGATTTATTACTATAATATCTCTGTTCAACCCAGGACCGTGTGATATTACTTAACGTTCGAACAAGATTTGGATGTCAACCCCGTACGCGGAGTAGTGTAACGTCACCTAGAGATGGATATCGAACCCTATACATTCTCGTGCTTGTCTTATCAAGTACGTCATATCTCAGGACACCTGTCACTGTTCATGAGACAGAATCTTCCTTAAATATTTATGGTGATTCTGTATAGGTTACATGATTCGTGACATAGATATTATATGTGCTTAGCTATCATTATGACTTGTTGCATTAGCTTTGATCTTGCGTGTCATGGACATGAGACATATGATTACATTGGGTGGGGAGCGTATTATCATATCAAAGGCTGATTATATTATATATATATTGTTATTTGGAGGTGTCTTAGACTCTGACACAGAGCTTTGGCACAAGTACTATCCCTTCGAGAGAATGCTGCTATGGGTTTCCCCGACACAGAGCCTATAGTAGTCTCAGCCTGAGTATGATTCATGCTTTCATATTGCATATCACTTAGCTGGTTATATAGTTTACCCTATTGATTTATTTATTATTGTACTGTATTTATTTTGGCTTGAGTTATCCTTGTACCTTGCTATGTCTCCTTAGGACCTGGAATCCAGATTATGTCCCCAGGTATAACAGAGGAGTTCTATCCTGAGGTATATAGAGCAGGAGCAGGAGCAGACATCGGAGCTGAACCGATCCCCGAGGACGAGGTGATAGCAGAGGATTTTTCCTGAGTATTGCTTATTTTATACTCTGTATATGTTATTGTTAGACTCTTTCATTTCTAGTCTGTTGAACCATTGTATCAGACTTATTATCGGATTATTCTCCGATATATATTTTATTAAGGCATTAATATTGATTTATATTTCATATTGATGTATTCATTTCTGTGGATGAGATTAGTGTATTAGACCCTTATTATTGTTTTACAGCTTAAGTACATCCTGATGGGTCCATTAAATTGGGTTTGCCCATCGGTGTATGTTGTTGGCCATTGTCACGTGTCTAGTCCCTCGATATTTTGGGACTGGGGCGTGACACTGGATTCAGACTTAAAAAGAGAATTTTATAAAAAAAAAATAAGTTTTCAGACTTGAAGCTTTTTCATGGCTGAAACTTGTTGTTATGGGACAAAAAAGTTCCATGCGCCCCACTTGGTATGAGGCATGAACTTCTTGCTCAAGTCAGCATACGGCCATCTTGTTAGACTCATGACTGAATCTACACATGCGTCCCTTGGCCAAATGCATGGACTTGAATGAATGAAAGTTCTCTTAGTTCAAAACATTTTATGCGGCTAAATGTGGATGCGGCCAAGAGGAACATGCGGCTGAGTCGTCCATACGGACCGGTACTATGCGTTTCTCTTTCCTTTGAACGTATGACGCAGCACTGCCTTGGCACAATTTTCTATGATTTTGTCTTTTCTTTCTCACTCCCTTTCTTGGCTAATCACATCGGTCATTTCTCTGACACGACCAGTCACATCAGTCCCATTTTTGGCTTTGTATTTTTTCTTGTCACTCACCTAGTCCCGCAGAGTGGACTTTGTATCTCTCATGCGGCCAGTGTGCTGCATGCGGCCAGTTCTTGCATGCGGCCAACTCTTACATGCGAACAGCTTACCCTATTCACCTATGATACTTATAGTAGCTTAATTTCTTATGATTTATTATCTTATGGTTTAACTGTTTCCATTGTTTAGCCTATTCTGTTTAATTGTTGTGTATACAAGCTTTCTCTAAATTGTTTATAACCCGATTTGTGACCACCTGCCAGAACCTGGAATTTCCTGAACTTGGATTATATTGACACTGTTAATCTTGAACTCCTAATACTAGACTTGCACTGATATTCCTAATAATAGCTCATCGTATCGAGTTAACCTGACATGTACTGATATTCCTGATAGTAGCTCGACGAAGCACACTCCTAACATGCTGGAATTTTCTGAACTGAAATGCTTGAACTGATAAGATAATTCTTATGGTTGATTTGCTTGCTCATGTCATGAATGTACTTGTCAAGCTATTGTCATGTCCTGCATCATGTTTAAGGCAAATTCTTGAGTACCACGGTCAAAAATTCTTGAGTACCACGGTCAAAAATTCTTAATAACTTGCCCAAGATAACAACTAGAATAATATATTAGAAGCATCTAGAAAGATTTTCTAGCTACATGCAATTCCGGTATCCCAGCAACACCTGATGGATTTGGAGCTCTTCGTCGTGAGGGGCACACTTTCAGCACACCGTCAAGTGTTATATTTACCTGTAAATTACTATACCTAATATGATCTATTCTATGTATCATTACGCCTGGATAACCCAGATAGTCTGCAAGGTATGTGGTTGTATGGAATCTCAAACTGCATGTGTTAGTAACTAGGACTGTGATAACCCTAATTAGCTAATGATAGAAAGTCGTAGGGCATGATTGGCCGTGATTACTTGATTTCCAATCTAGTCTAGACTAGTCCTGTCCTGATTTATTTTAACAACTGATCCGGAGACTGTAACCTGGGTACTGATTTCAGATATCCTTGTTTAAATACTCCAGAACTGTTTAATTGTTATTTTACCTGTTGCACTTATTTAACTATTCCTTGTACTATTTCTTAATGATTTGTTTGTATGCTGGTTTTAGTTCATAAGTTGCCTCCCATGTGGTACTTGCTGTTTTGGGGTCTGACCCCACTGGTTTTGTAGGACCGCAGGTTTTAGTTCATAAGTTGCCTCCCAGATTTTGGAGTAGGACCACAGGATCACCCGTACTTTCTGCCTCAAGATGGTGAACACCAGGAGCACCAGAGGACATGAGTGGGTTTCCTCTTTATTACCCACTTGATCTTGTACTTATACTTTTGAGGTATTTAGCCACCGAGCACGTGTTTAGCTCGTGTTTTGGAACATGACATTCTAGCCTGCGGGCCTACATGTAAAGCATATTCTAGACTATAGCTAGAGATGGTCATACAATATTGTACTCTTGCTAGTTCTTCATTTTGTATCTAGCTTCATGATCATCTGTGTATGTATAGTTTGAGACGCATTACTATTATATATTTGGTGATCATACATCTTGTGACTTATTGCTTGCTTGAGATTGAGACACCTAGGACCCTTGACCCAGAAATGACCGTTGGATTGTAGAGTAAACCCTCACATGTCTAGACAGCCGTGACCGTATCTCGGAGTATTGAGTACTCTGGTGTACGTAGCTGGCTTTGTCCGCCTCCGCTCTCCAGTATTCTGGTTTTGGGACGTGACACCAGATTTTGAATTATTGATCAACACATGGTATAGTCCACTATTCTAAATTGTTGCAGAAACTTTTTTCACCATCAATAACTTACCGCATTCTCAATATATATCATGAATCCTTTCTTCTGGTTAATCCGTTAATTGTCGCCATATTTACATGTCTTCCCACATATTGACCTCAATGAAAGGCAGTAAGTAGTACCTTCAAAATATTTTTTTCAAAATAATTCAAACAAACTTTGATATCAGGTTGAAGTGCATAATTTTTGTGTTAAAGAGATAATCATGTCCAATATGTCCGTTAAATTAAGTAATTGTCAATAACCGTTTTGTAGTTTAATCTGAAGAGTGTGGTGTCAATAGTTGGTGTTATATCACTCCACTTTAACGTTTAGTCAGTTGAATTTAAGATGAGTTGGGCTGTCTGTCTGTGTATATGAACATATCCAATATGATTATCACACCCAACTATAATCAAATTAGTATAACTCTTACTTTAATTTTCCAAATTCTTCTCACTCTGAATCAGTGTGTTGTGAAGTTTTCACTGCTGAGAAATCGAGTTGTTAGTTAGGTTTCTAATGCAGGTTCATTGCGCACACATATGATGATATATACCATTTTCGATCCTCTCAACTGAATATTTCAATAACTGAAAACTACAGTCTAACTACATTCTGCAACAAATTGGAGCTAACAAAACATAACACTGTGTCCTCTGGCTTCTAAGTTCAAGGAATTGTTGTAAATTTCAGTTGCAACAGAAAACTATATTAAACTGAAACTCTCTGCAGACATAACTTGAATGTTCCACAAAATGCTGCCAGGAAAGATATGTAGCGGTTATGAATCACGCCAGCTCACTGCATGCAAAAGAAAGAGAATGGTCAGGGATCAAGAGACTTGGTACACACTAGTTTGTTAAGACCACTCTACTGCAAGTTTCACATGGAAAGAAGCATAATTGAACATGCAAAACTCTTACACATTAAATGCTGGCAGGTAAATTCCAAACTCATCAAGCAAATCATAGTTTCCGTGGAAGAGGAGTTGAATCTGCAAGGAAATACAGTCAAAATTATAGTACTTCCTACTAGAAAAATGAGACGTTGCCCTTGATCTCCAAAACTGTAACATCATTTCATTTTAACTATTGGAAGAGAGCTTTATATTTCCTAATTGGGCTCTTATATCTCAAGAAATCAAAACTCGAGGGTGTACAATTCTCAACCTTATTGTAAACATATACAATGTGGAAGTACGTACCTCTTCGAAAAAACCATCACTAAAACTTTGTTTCTTTTTAATAACGATACCTAAGAAGGAGTTGTATCTTTCCTCGTCATTCTGAAACCGTTCCTACATAAAAACACGTGTTCAGAGAGTATCTTGAACATCCTTACTAATGCGTGCATAGATTAAACTCTTTTACCTTCACTTTACTTAAATAAGCCAAAGAATCTCTCATCTGATCAAGTCGCTCCGTTTTCTTAGGAGTGAACATGAATCTTTCGGGCAGGAAGTCATTGAATCCCCATATCAGTACAGGATACCATTTCAACAATTCTGTCACTCTTCTAAGAAGCCTATTGAAGCCAAACCTGACCAAAAAAAAAAAAGACAGAAAATAGTCAAGCATAATCTAACGAAACAAAATTGATAACTTTCGGAAAAGTCATAATGAGAAAAAACTGAACTTGCGGTTGCGATGATCAACCAGAAGGTTGACGAACTCATCATACTTGGCCTCTTCTCCATAAAATTGAAGAACACCTCTGACAGCCTTCAAATAGGACTTAGCATAAGCCATACTCTCCTGATCATGAGTAATACTAGGTGCTGCACGGGGGGCAACATCCATATCCTCATACCTACATCAATATTTATCAGAATTAAACAAGACTTCCAAAAGAAGAGGCGAGACACAGAGGGAAATCCAAATGATTAGACTAAATGATAAGCAATTAATCCAGAAGCAAACAATTGTTATTTTTTACCTGTAAAATTTCAATTCTTAACAGTGTGCTAGATTATGATATTTGAGCAACACTAATTAACGCAAGCGCTTTAATAGTGTTTGGGAAAATATTATCATTTAAACGTTTCGTTTGTAGGAGCACTGCTTAGAGTAATGATAAGATTTTCGTAAAAGAAATGTACAAGAACTAGTGGTAAGCGTCAACGAACTCAGATTTGTTGGATTTGGCTCTTATTTCGTTCCCTATTCAAGACAATTAGTAGATGACTTTTCTTTTGTTTCTTGATTTGGCTCTTATTTCATCTTTGTGTCTGCAATCATGTCTTTGTTTCCATTACATATTTACATTTTGTTTAACAAGGTCACATCCAAATATCATGCCTCAAGGATGCAGTACTCTTTGGAGCCCACCTTAAGCTAGGGCAAGTTATAGAGCATGTAACTTAATATAAAATTGTTAAAAGAAAGGAAAAGACGTCGAAATAAAAAGACAAAATTAGAGGATAAATTTCACAAAATTTATCAAGAAAACTCTCTGAAGAGGAAGAAGCTAATATGAATACCCCGTGGCGAGTGCGTTAATATTGTCTTCTTCGGAAGCCATGGCCTGCAAAAGAATCAAGAGTGGATGAGAGAACGAAGAAAAATATAATATTGGAGAATAGTAATTATACATATTATCATCATTTTCAAAATTTTGCGAGTACCTTTGAAATAAAATCAACCACACGTAGATCGATCATACATGCAATCAGATTTGTTTTACTTTGAAAACATTACACAAATATTTTAGCCTGAAGTCCACATATTAAAACATTGAATCAAGAAAACCCATTTGTATGTTGTCCACAGAGCGTCGTGGAAACAAAACCAAACCTCCAATCTTACACAAGTACCAAGACAGATCAAACATAGTACATGTTCAGTGACTATGTCACATGTACAAATCATAATCTATATTACTCAAAGAGTACTGAATTGATTACAATATGTCGAACCCTTTGCCCCCAAGTTCAACCTCCACCAATCTCAAGAAGAAAGAAGATACACGATGAAATCACTCACCAACCCTGTGACGATCTCCCTGAATGAAGAAACGAAGAAGACGTACTCTTCGAATAGAACTTCTCTTTCAACTATCTCGAAAGACGAGCCCTAAGAGTAATTCCAAGCTTTCTCTTAGATTTTTGTAGACTTACAACTTCAAATCTTTCGTATGAGCTTCTCTTTTGCAACCCCTCTTAACCTCCTTTATAGGTTAAGAAACCTAATTTATGGTTTAGAAAAACCTTAAAATTGCTCTGCAATAATCCTAGCCGTCCAGATTAGATCATACGATTGTCATATGCTGACTTGGGCTCATGTCTAAACCAATTTTCGACAGGCGGTCAAAATTGGGTTCTGGAAAGACCCCCCCTAAAAGAAAAACTTGTGTACCATCAGTATACTGCCACCGATATACCGCCGATATGTTGCTGTTGTTGTTTGGCTTAATTTGAGCCCTAGTTCGCCGTCGATCCTCCTTTGCCTTCGTTGCAACTCTTGTTGACACTTCACGACGTCCATACTATCCTTCTGCACATCTCATAATGTTTCTAGAATCCCAACAAACTCGCCCTCAAATCTGATCAGTTGACCCTATAGATCCTCAACTGGACTCCATACTTGCTATACCGTGATAGGGTTCTTACTCTCTTTCGTCATTGATCAAGAATCCCCCAGGATATTTTGCATCTTTCTTCGTCTCCAGCTCCTTGACGACAACGTCGACACTATATGTTATGCTTAGCGCCTCCTTATGACTGGGATCTCGCCGATATCAATAACTCGGCCAAGACCGAAGTCCCTGACCATCAACCTCACCGTAAGTCTTGGTTGCATATCCTAGACTTATGTGTTCCATCAGAACGTGCTTTAGTTCCTTTGAACTTCTTCACCCTTGGCTAGCCCAACCAAGCGGACAATGCAATGCCCTCGGATATTCAAGCTCCGGATTCTGTCCACCTTTGTGTCTAACACTGAAGCTCCCACTATCCCTGTATCCTTGAGTAGAAGATCATACACCGTACATGTCATCGACGAACTGCGACTTCCTTCTGAATTATGAAATTGGAGATGGTCCCGTCTTAACTTGAGTTGCTTGCACTCCTTGATCTCCTTTTTGGCTTCGAACTGCTAAAATCGATGTCACTTTTTAGATTTTGGCAAACCATCCATCATCAAAATTAGATCCGTAAAACAAACCCCACCTGGAGATCGTCCAACTGTCATAGGAACGACATGCTGACCTTAAATCATTAACGCACCTCCATTCCTCACTTTGTCTTAATGAACTAGATCCTCCTTTTTCCTTTACTCATCATGAGGCTCCCCTTAACATATTTTCGATGATCCACAAGTCGAATATCCATTGAGCCTCCGTCCGATGTTTGTGGCCTGCTTGTACACCAAAATTTTTTGAGCCTGTACATACCGCAACATATATCTCCTCAAGCCAGCAGTTGAGAATCCTTCGTAAGCTTTTCATTTTCGTTACTAAATATACATAAAAAAATTGTCATCTACCAACTTCCCTATTGATACTAAGTTGTAGCATAAAATCAGTACATGATGACCCCCCTTGAGAGCGAACTTCTCGCGAAACTCTATTTTAAGTTCACACCATCGGTGACCACAACTGCAACCGTCTCCTTGTGGCCCATCTTCACAGGTCAAAAACTATCACCTTGGTATGACACAAAAATCCTTCCTTATGGATTAGGGTGATATGATGCTCCTGTATCCAAAATCTAATCATCATCATGATACGTGCCACAAGGTTCCTCTGCATAGGTTTTTGCGATGGTGAGATCTCTCATAGCCATAAAATCTACCCGAGTGTTCTTGCCTTTAGTATTCTCATCTTTGAGCTCCATGCAATCCCTTTTAAAATAAAATATTTTGCCAAAGTGATAGCAATCATCTTTGTTCCATCTGTCAGCCCCCTTTCCCTGTGTACTTTTGTGCATATTGTCCTTGGCACACTTTGGCACATATTGTTTGTTAACCCGACCATTGTTTAGATCGGACCCGAGAGTTATGGAGAGAGTGGATTTGGTTGGGTTGGTGGCATGTGTGGCTTGGATGGGTTTGAGTGATCCAACGGTCCATATCTCAAACCTAAGCCTATATATTCCCATTTCTCTCTCTACTCATTATTTTATTTCTATTTTTCTCTCCCTCCATAGGCAAGTACATCTTGCACAAGAAAGAACCAAGAATTTATGCATACTTTTAGTTCTTAAAATTTTTCTGTTTATTTCTAGTTCATATTGTTGGGACCAAGCACCCCTTCATCTTTAATACTTATTGTTCTTGATTTTCTTGGTTCGAATTGCATGGACCTGAGTTTGGGTCTATGGGTTCACTTTTATTTTCTTAGGATTTGATCTCCCAAAATTTTATGTTTTACAAAACTAATTAGCTCATAGTGTAGAGCACCATATTTTATGTAACTTTGCTTTTGGCCGTGCTTGATTTCGAGTCCAGCTAAGTTCAGTGCTGAAACTTGATACCATACGTATACCAAAATGGTTGACTAGAGAAGAAGATCAGTACTCTATGAAGAGTATGCAAGATGATCCATTTGGCATATAAATACATATATTTTACTTTAGGCACATTGGTGTGATGTTCCAACTCTTCGTGCGTACTAATCATACTGTACTTAGTCTCCTAACAAAAGTGCGCCAGTCACACTCCTTGAGTCAATGGTGTACTTTCGAAAGAAAAATCAGTTGACGCACTTTGGTGAGTATTCAATCAAAGTTCTTCCTGAGAAACTAAGAGAAAGTGCGTCACAGTCAGTCAGTGCAATTTCTTCGTTTTTGGCAATCTGGCGCACTTTTCCTATGTTTCGTCAGCCGGCACACTTTTCTTACGTTTGGTTTGCTCGTGCACTTTCTTCCATCTTCGTTTCCTTTGGGACAAGACTTTTTTTGGTTTCTCGATTTCTGTGTTATTGATTTATGTGCTCCTCAACTGACGAGTTTCTCGACTGTCGAGCTTTGACATCGGATTGTGTATTTTGTCTTTTAGCTAGCTTGCTCGCACACTTTCTTTGAAAGCACGTCTTATTCTTGCCCGCGCACTTTTGTCAAGTGCGTCGTATTGGTTAACTTGACAAAATGCGCCACCCCTTTATAGCTCGGGCACTTTATGCGCCCCTGACTTCATGAGACTTTATACGCCCTTGACTTCATGCGGCACCCTAAGCATGCGCTTGTTTGGTTCATGCGCCTGACCCTCACGCATGCAATTTTATGCACGTGTTATTTTTAGTAACTCTATACGTGCACGTAGAACTTTTATTATGTATTCACTTATTTTATTTGAAATATTTTTTATCATCCTCTATGTGGTTGATCCTGGTATTGCTTGTGTTATGATTCTAAGGAAGAATGGACTTAGAAACCAGACCTCATGCTAGATATGACCATGTGCTAAGATTGGCTTCATAAATGGCATAAATATGAGTTAGATTGAGTTATTTTGTGTGGATTAGACTAAGTGAATAGCCACTAACTGGCTATGTGCATGACATAAGCATTGTGTTATAATATGATCAAGATTCATGTGACCCAATGATCTTGGTAATTAGACTCGAATACTGTATCAGTGCTGATACTATTATTGCTTGATATTGTTCATGATCTAATGTGCATCAATGTATGATATACCGTGTTACGTGTTAAGTGTTTTATTTTTGGGTTATGCATCGAGAATGCCTCCAAATTCCTAAAAGCGTGATACTACACTTTTTTTCCAGCACGGGCATGTTATGCGAGTCAAGTACCAAAGCGTGGCTAGGATATTAATTTTTTGAATATTACATACACGTTCGGGTGAATCTAGATTGAACTTCCATGGATTCGTATCTAGCGTGCCCATACTTTGTACGACATCTTAAGAGAAATTCTTATGTGGCCACGCCTTGAGATTTCTAAACAATATAGGGTAATTTAGGCAACTAAAAGTGGTAGTAACATTGGAAGAAAACGATATTCCGAGATTATACCAATGAACATTCCCACAGAGATTCATTCTATTGCACTATGGACTGGCCACCACAGATACTGTATATCATACACCTTAGTGGAGTATAATATCTGACCTATTATAAATAATGTTGAGTCACTGGTTCACTATAGGAATATTGGAACCACTAATACCGTAATTTAGCGCAGTGGCCCTATGAAAAACTGGTGCAATTCATGAAGTGCCTGTATATTCCTCTATTTGGCTCGGTTAGCTCGGCGTATTATGAGGATACCTATTATGCATTATTCTGAGATAACCTCAGACACCACAAATAGCAAGCCGTACAAGTGATTGGCCAATTTTATTAATTGGACTCGGTTGTGATTATATTATTCTGTTAGTAGCCTAGGAAAATAGACCATCATAGTGTGATGTATTCAACCATTATCCTTGTTTTGTTGTAGGGTTGGGCCTTTGTGATAGGATATGTCATAGACCTAAGTTACGACGCAGAACCATTATATATTATTATATTTAATGCTTGGGTTTTTTGTTCTCATTTTCGTGCTTCCTTTGTGGTACTTGCTATTTGGGGTCTAACCCCATTGGTTTTGCATGGCCAGGTTTTGAGCCAGCAACCGATGATCCAACATACTTTTCTTCAACACATGGCGCATACCAGGAACATGGCTGCCGAGAATATCGAGTGGGTTTTCTTCTTTCCTGTTCGCCATTATAAATTTTATCTTTTAGGCATTTAGCCACCGGCACCTATTAGCTGGCAAATCTAGACACTAGTTCCTTACACGACTATATATATTTAGACTGTAGTTGACTCACTGTATTGTATACTTTGTTCTTGCATCTGGTACATCATTCTGTACCGCCGGATCTATAAAAAATATTCTGATGTGACGTTTGGGATGCCTTGTTGTTTATTCTGTGATGTTCTATATTATTGCTTATTGTTTGAATGATTGAGACATAGATATTCTTCACCCTAGGAGAGTTAATTGTAGCATGCACCCCCTTGTCTAGTTACAATCATGATTGCCGTACGACGTATAATACCTTGTACAGGGTAGCTGGCCGTATCCGTCTTCATATTCTGGTACTGGGACGTGATAAGATTTTAATTGTGGCATATGTAGGTCTATTCTACAAACTTGTAGGGTTTCATGGTCATAGGAGTCTCAAGCAAAAAAGAAAGAAAAAAAATGGAAAAAAAAAAGAAAAAAAAAAGCTTAAAAAATACGAAGTAACAACAAATTTTTTTTGTTTTATGTTTTTTTATTGATTTACTTTTAAATTTTATGTTGTATATTTTTAATAAAAATTATTATATTTCAAACTGAATTACATTACGTGGTAAATCAAACATATGAATACAATTGATATTACATTATATGATTTGATTATATGTTCCAATCAGTAATGTAATTATAACTCTATTAAAATATTACAAATTCAATTACATTACAAATTCAATTTTATTAGAACTGTAATTAATTACAATGAATCAAATCGGCCCTTAGTTCTTGGAAAAAAAAATATTCACACCGTTTTTGAATTGGAGAAGCCAATGGATGGAGAGAGATTTCAATTTCTGTGGACAAATAAGAAAATCTTGTTGGAATGGAGGAACAGAAATTGGTTCTTCTTCTTCTTCTTCTTCATGAATGATGGAAGGAAA
The DNA here is from genome assembly GCA_036927795.1 of Iris macrosiphon. NCBI lineage: Eukaryota > Viridiplantae > Streptophyta > Magnoliopsida > Asparagales > Iridaceae > Iris > Iris macrosiphon. The sequence continues at coordinate 57,633,359 of JAYESA010000004.1, forward strand.
AAGAGTAAGAGTTTTTTTTTTTTTTTTTTTTCTGAAGAAACCTTGTCGGAATAAAGTTCTCATGTTCAAACCAGTTTATAACGCCAATATTTATAGGAGTGAAGGGTTTATACTGATGTTGCATCGTATTGTATACGTACCAAAGTAACCAAACACACTAAAAGAGAATACGTAAAAATCCAGGCTCTGCCCGTGTTCACAGTGGCAGAACTTGGATTATATTACGGAGGGACAAGTCTAATATTAAGTGTGTATATACATGTATTTAAAATTTAATCAAACAGCTAATTAAACAAATTTAAAGAAAAAAATAGTAATAAATTTAAATAGAACATGTTAAATAATATCACATTTAACTAATTAACAAATTTAAAGAAAAAAAAAAGTAGTAATAAAAATTAGAAACCGTTCATGAAGAATCAATTTCATTCAAAGTAAGACAGATATTCAATGGTTTTAAACTTGACCATGATGACTTTTATAAATCACCTAAAATTCACTAAATTAATTACTACATTGAAAAACAAAAGTTTCGAAGATAAAAAAAATAATAAAATTATTATAGAAGAAATCAAAACTCTCCAAGACTCAAAAGTTCTAGTTGTTGTGAATCTTGTTATTCAAAAGAGATTGTTTGATAGGCGGATCAAATCATGTGAAACGTAAAATCATTGATGAAAGAGTTGAGCAATAGTCTAATTACCTCAATGAGTTGGACAATAGCTGCTAGTAATTGATAAGTAATTGAGTTCTTCTTAACTTCTACGATCCAATGTGTCTCTTCCTCTTCAAATCTACCCTCTTTGCTTTTTTGTTTTGTTTGCTTGAATGGAGAGTGGGGAAGAGTAAAATTATATGAGAACTAAATTAGAATTTGGTACATTTGAAAATATTACATAACACATTGATTTAATTGAATCTTTTATAGTAATATTTTATTTTCAAATCTCACGTGATGTTGCTAATAAAAGTGGGCGTAATATTTTCCTTTTAGTGGGACAAATATGGGCAGTAATTAAAACCTACTAAAATTTTATTTGCGGTGGGTCAGCCACCCATATTATGCAAGAACTTACGTTTAACAAGAAACCAACAACTAGCACATTCAAGAAAAGGGATTCCTTGTACTTCTCACATGTAGTTCTTGAAAAAAAAAAAAAAACCATTTTGACCACATTTGTTAATCGAAGAAGCCCAAAAAAGAGATTTTATTGATGTGAACAAATGAAGGAAAAGAGTTCGGTAATGAAGCTCTGCTTTTCTTGAGCTCTTATTCTAGATTCTCCAGCTCAAAACAATTTATAACTCATGGTGTCTATCGGACTGGTCTGGGCTAGCCCAGGCTCAGAGTTGACTAAATTTGACTAGTTTTGGACTAGGTCAGTAAAAAAAATGAGTCAGTTCGAACTTTTAACACAAATATTCAAATCAAGTCCGGATCCAGACCAGAATAACTTCGGGCCTGGCAGGGTCCGAGCTAAATTCGGGCTCATCCCGGACCTGGCCTGTGGGCCTTCAAATTTAAAAGAATAATAATTTACACATGAAATGTACTATGTATATTATACTTATTTCTACTTATAACATGAAATGAAATGAGTTTAGTGGTTAGTGGAAGAAAGTATATAGTTTAGTAGATTTGTAGTTCAAATCCCATCTCTCCATTTTACGAATCAATGAGCTATGCCCACCCCCCAAGGCCGCACAAATAAGATATACTGGACAAGTAGGTTATTCATTAGACATACGTACAATTAGGATCCTAATCTGATATAGACTATACTCCAAATTTATTCCTTTTCTATTTCTAGCTTTGAAAGATTTCAATATTAAACAGAAATATATTATACCTATTCAATAACCTAGATTTATGTTCTAAATTACCAAATTCTAGTTTATGATTATTAAAGATCTCTTTATAGATTACCAATTTATTACTCTTCCTAGTCTTACATTTAACATAATCTTAACTATAGTTCTAATTAAAAATAATAATAGTTAATTATATTTTCTTATTAGATAACTTTATATATATATATATATATATATATATATATATATATATGCTCTAATAGGCGTGCATACCTATAGTGTGGAATACTACGCTTTAATTTAACAGACTCTTCCATGGATTTCTTCCACAGATTTTAAATTATGCTTTAAATGATAGATTTAAATATACGTGCTATCTCTCTTAAAAAAATCTAAATCTCTATTTAAAATAGATTATTTATTAGATTTGTTTTTACAGATATATTTGTTTTTAAGGATAAATTATTTTTAAAAGATATATTATTTAAAAGATAGATTATTTTTGTAATTAATATTAAATTAACATTAAAAGTATTATTAACAATAATACTAAAGTTAGTATTTATATTAAAATTTAATTTAATATAAACATTAAAATTAAAAAATTTATCAACATTAACACCAAAATTAATATTAATGTTAATGTTAATTTAATTTTAATATTAACATTAATGTTATTAATATTAACATTAAATTAATTTAATTTTAATTTTAATTTTAATTTTAATTTTAATTTTAATTTTAATTTTAGTTTTAATTTTATTTTTAATTTTAATTTTAATTTTAATTTTAATTTTGGTTTTGATTTTAATTTTAATTTTAATTTTAATTTTAGTTTTAATTTTTAATATTAATATTATTTTAAATAAAAATTTAAATTTAAATTTTCAAATATTAATGCTAATTTAAATTTAAATCTACTTTATTATGATAGAATTAAATCTATCATTTAAATATTAATTTGAAACTATGGGGGAAACCAGCAGAGAAGTCCGTTAAATAAAATCAGAATTGATCCATATCGCAGATTTGCATGTCTATTAGAGGCGAGCTATATATATATATATATATATATATATATATATATATATATATATATATATATAATTTGACACGTGGTATCTTTTAAGTAGAAGGGTGAACATATATCATAGTTAATGGACTAGAATATGTTTGGTCAAAAATAGTTTTTCAGAATAAAAACAAAAACAGAAATATATGATAGCAGTCTCTCATTTATTATCGAAAGTTGTTCCAAAATTGAATAGAAATAAAATGATAAACTTGGATCATTTCTAAAGTCACATCAAAAGTTATTTCAGGACAGCCTATTAGGACTGTCAAAATTTTCGCAGTCCTACCTATTGTAAGATTGCCAACATTTTTGACAGTTCTAAATTTTTAGGATTGTCAAAAATGTTGACAGTCCTAAGTATTGGAAGGACTGCCAAAAATTTTGATAGGACTAAAGATTTAGAACTGTCAACAAAATTTGACAGTCATTCCAATAGGTAGTACTGTCAATTTTTTTTTATAGTCCTATCTATTGGAAGAACTGTCAAAACAGTCCTAAAAATTGGGCTGTCCTGAAATAACTTTTAATGTGCCTTTATAAATAGCCTAAACTTAGTGGTTAACAAACAAACTTAATTGATTTTCAGAAAAATAAGTAAAATCAATATGATAAGCAATCAAATCCAGCCAAATTCGGGAGCAAATGAGTAGGCCAGTAGATAAGATGTCTCTCTCGATCTCAAGAGTGGATATTTGAAATGATATTTTTCATCTACAAAATATGATGTTAAAATCGCTTTTTTGTCTACTTGATTGATAAGTAAAATAACTTAGTTAAACCATCTTAACTTTGTTTTATATATATATATATATATATATATATATATATATATATATATATATATATATATAAAATAACTTAGTTAAACCATCTATATATATATATATATATATATATATATATATATATATATATATATAATGCGGCTTGAAAACGGTTCAAAAAATAAACCGACCAAGACGTATGTATATAATCAATTAATCATAAACAAAAATTAAAATAATAACACCGCATATGTTTTAGCTTGCGTAGTTAAGAAAAAAAAATTATCTGAACATATAACAAATTATAAAATGTATTCAAATTTAAAAATTATATTTAAATTAACTATACGGTATTATCAAATTAAACACACTTAAAATTCTAAAAAAAATATTTATAACAATTATAATTAAAATATAGAGTTATTTGTAGTTACCTCCATCCTACCTACAATCATAATTGCTAATCCTATTACCCACTCACTACGGACCTCAGGACGTAGTTGGCTTAGAGCGAGACTTTAGCTCTGGAGGGTCTCATCCCGGTTGAGACAGACGACCCAGTACCTGTAGCTCAGTAGATAGGTGTTGTACTGGATTTGTCTCCAGCATTTGACATTAGTATTTCTTATTATATTAGTTGACTCATTGGATATTATTTTGTCTTGTGAGTTGTATTTGACTCTTCAGTTCTTTATATCATATTCGTGCAATTGTTCCATCTTATAGATCTGTGATTGAGTATTCATATTACATTAGTGGCATTATTATATATTAATTGCTAGATAGATAGTTTATCAAAAATTGTTCTACCGCAGATGTTACGACGTAGGCTGGACGTTATTCACTACTCGTGCCCCTATACCGGGTGCGAGTCGTGACATATTTTTAGTGGTGGTCCCATTTTGTTTACAAAAATTATTACTACCCTGATTCCTTCATAACATGTTATCTATAATTGTATTTAACATCCCACCCACCAAAAAAAAGACGAGAAAATTTGAGTTGTACCCCACTTTATTTATCCATATTTAAGGTGCACCCCACACGATTACCTTAATGTATGATATCCCCCACTTATTAACGAAAACTAACAGTCAATTGCTTTAACTGTTAATTTTCGACCGAAATACTCCTTCGCTCTTCCCAGCCCCCCTCCTCTGCCGGAGAGTATTTTTGTACAAAATTTTTAGTTAAAAGAGTTGACCGTTAGTTGGAGACAATTTTCGTCAAAAGTGGGGGGTATCATACATTATGGTAATCATGTGGGGTGTATCTTGAATATGAAAAAATAATGTGGGGTGCAATTCAAATTTTCTCAAAAAAGTAAAAAATAGCCCAACTTTTAAGACTTGGGAGTAGTAGTGATTTAAAAGATAATGGGGGTGGGGGGATATGATTAAAAATTAGGATTGAGAGGATAAATACAAATAACTCTAAAATAAATTCAAATCATATTTTATTTTTTATTTTATTTTTTAAATTATATTTAAAATATTATAATATAATTTTAATTTTTTCCTAATTTTTTAGTAATATCATAAAAAAAAATTGAACTAAATGTGGGCCATATGCTCATATTTCTACATGAGCCATACACATGTGGCTCGTCATATATATATATATATATATATATATATATATATATATAGAGAGAGAGAGAGAAAATGACGTCTAGCCTAGTGGTTAAGACCGATGCATATTACCTAGAATGTTGTAGGTTCGAGCCTCCTGGGCGTCATTTAATTCTTCTTTGGGGGAATTTCGGGACGAGTTTGTAGTCCTTCGGACTATGAGTCTGTAATACAATTACCTCTTCAATATATATATATATATATATATATATATATATATATATATATATATATATATATCTCCTAAAGATAAATTATTTAGATATTTTTATCGACTTTTAACCCTCGTCATTATCAAATATAGAGAAAACGATATGATCAAATGTAGAGACACATGGTAGGAAATGACTTATTTGTTGAAAAGAGTTGAATACAGTATTTTTTTTTCTTTTATGTAAGTTATTTTAAAAAAGATCTTTATAAAAGTTCGTAAATGAAGGGTTTAATGATTGGATACATGTTAGTGTTATACTTAATAAACATGAGATGAGCAATGAGCACATCACTAACATGAGAGCTTGGTTTGATTTACGTAAACAATTGAAAACATGAAACAATTGAGAAACATATTCAAGGTAAGATCAAGGAAGACAAAGAATATTTGAAGAAAGTATTTGAAATAATAATTTCTGTTATAAAGTATTTTGTCATACATAACTTAAATTTTGAGGAACACGTAAGAGTATTCATGAAAAAAAATTAGACTTAATTGAAATGATTACATAGTGGGAGCATGTATTGCAAAAACATATTCAATGGGTTGAAAATAATAAAAAAGTTATTATTATCTTATAAGTCATAAAATTTAAAATAAATTGACAGATCTGTTAGCTTTTGAAATCAAAAGTGCCATTATTAAAAGAGTTAAAGAAGCAATATATTTTCCAGTAATACTTGGTTATACTCCGGATACAAGCAACCAAGAACAAGTTTTATTGATTTTATGATATGTAAATACTTAGCAACTCTAATAGAATTAGAAGAATACTTTGTTGAATTTTTAAAAGTTAATGATACATTTGGGAAGAGAATTTTTGAGAAAATTAAAAATATTTTTAAAACTCTAATATTGATATTATGACATACGAGGTCAATGATATGATAACGAGGCTAATATGAAAGAAAAACACCAATGTATACAAAAAAGATTACTAGACATAAATCCTTGAGCATTTTATCTATCTTGTGGTTGTCGTAGACTAAATTTAGTACCTTATGATATGGCAAAATATTGTCCCAAAGCTAAAGATATACAATGTTTGTTAATTCTACAAAACATTGATAAATTTGAAAAGTAATATAAATGTTTTAACTATCAAGTCATTGTTGGCTACTCCGTGGGAAAGGCACATTGAACGTGTAAAGGTAATTAGGTTCCAGTCTCCTGAAATATTAGAAGCATTGCTTCAATTAGCGAAAACTGACAACAAAGACAAAACAAGAAGTGAAGCTAAAACTTTAGCAAATTATGGTATTAAACATTTTGACTTTTTTATTCAGTATGATTATTTGGTATGATGTATTGAATGCTTTTACTATAATTACCAAAACCTTACAATATAAAGACATGCTTCTTGATGTTTCTATGAATCAAGTAAATATACTTCTTACGTATCTTGAAAAGTATGGAGAATATGGGTTATAAAGGCAATGATTATTGCTAAAGAGATTTATGATTAGAAATTGATCCTATTTTCAACTAACTCATATAATTCGTGGAAAGAAACATTTTGCCTAGAATGTGAATAAGAAGAATATATATTGTAGATCAAGCTAGTAGTTCACTTGAAGGATCTTTTAGAGTTAACATTTTTATAGAAAGAAACAACCCAATCACTTGAATAATCTTTTAGAATTAATTATTTCGATACATCATAGATCATGCTAGTAGTTAACTAAAGAGAAGGTTTGAGCAGTATAAAGCATATAAGGATATTTTTGGATCTCTATTTAATTCAGAAAAATTAAATTCGATGGTTGATAATAATTTAAATATTTGTCGTGGTCAGCTTGAAACTACGAAAAACATGGGAACATTTTCAAACTTGATGGAAATAATTTATTTAGAGAATTAGAAATGATATGTCAGAATTTACCAAAAGATCAAATAAAGACGTCAGTTGATATATAGATTTTTAAAAAAGATAATATTTCTTTCTAAATGTCAAGTACTACTTACAGAATACTAGTGATTGTGCCGCCTTTGTAGAAAGAACTTTCACTAATTAAAATTACTAAAGTCTTATCTATGATCGACTATGCATATCACAAAAAAGATTAAATGGATTAGATTTGTTACTGTCATGCTTCAGGACCAGAATACCAGAGAGCAGGGACAGACAAAGCCAGCTACATATACCAGAGTAATCCAGTACCCCGAGTTACGGTCACGATTGTGAATAGATATGCGGAGTTAATACTACAAGTCAACAATCATTCCTAGGTCCAGCAATCCTATTGTCTCAATCACAAGCAAGAGTCCACAATATATAAGATATATGATCATCAGAAGCAAGATAGTAAAGCGTCCCAAACCATATATACATAGATGATCATGAAGCTAGTAATAAAAAAAGAGGAACTAGCAAGAGTAATAGTCATACATGATCAACTCTAGCTACAGTCTAGAATATGTTAATCATGTCATGCCCTATAGGCGATGTATCAGATATAAAATACGAGCTAAATAAGTGCTCGGGACTAAACGTCACAAAAGAATATATACAATAAGTGGGAGAACTAAATAGAAACCCACTAAATCAATCTGGTGCTCCTGATGGTCTCCATCCAAAAAAAATGAACGGAAGATCCTCTAGCTCTGCTACTAGATCTGGCCAAAAAAAAAATCAGTGGGATCAGACCCCAAATAGCAAGTACCACAAAGGAGGCCAAACTATGAACTAAAACCAACATGCAATAAAGAGCTATAATATTCTAAAGAAATATGTAACTACCAGGAATAACATAACGGTGCACCAGGAAACCTAAAAGAAAAATGAGAAACATGTAAAGAAAATATGACAAGTGAACAGGTACAATGTCCTGTCAGGTAAACTGGAACTGGTAGCATGTACGGGATCATGTTCATGGCAGGAATAACATGTAAGTACAGGAATAATACAGTAAACGAGAACATGAATCATGGCATAAGCAGGAAGCATGTAAAGTAAACATGACTAGAACTAGTACAAGAACATGATCTGACATAACAGTAAAATGGACTCCATCCAACAATCATGACTAAGCAAGAATTATGTCTTGATACTTTAGCTAACTAGGGTTATCACAACATCTAATTACTAACAAATACAATTTAGAATTTTTGTACGGTTGTATGCCCTACAGACTGTCCAAGCTACCCAAACATCGGATATCCAAAAATTATATAATAGTGGATACACCACCTTGTAAGAGAGATGTGCACCTAATCTAAGTCACACAATGGTGAACCTGAGTAGTCATGTATAATGAATCACTCGATGGTGATCTAGAAATGTGCCCTACATGACGGCATGCTCTAAATCCATATAGCGGGTAAATGTCGCCGGGGCACGGGACTTGCATGCAACCTGGAGATCCTTCCCTAATGCTCTAATAATTAAAGTTATTTATTATCCTTAGCAGTTTATTTCAGGATTTTGGGTGTGGCATTGCGCAGAATCCATCCTAGACATGATGCTCCCCTCAGGGATGAACTAGACAAGACAATGATTTGGCAGGCACAAGAACAAGACTATACAGGAATATAACCAAACAAATATAGGCATGATGAGCATGCGCTATAACAAGCCACAAAAGTTAATATAAAGGTCAGGTATCAAGAGTGCACTAATACGAGTCACTGTCAGGTAAGTACGAGACAATGAGCAGGAGTGCACCACGATGGGTCACTATCAGGCATGTACTGGACATGTGTATAATGGATAGGTGTCCCCAAACTATATCATGTAACAAATACCGAATGGATGTATAAAGGGTAGGTGTCCCCTAACTATACATGATATCAGGTCTGGCAGGGATATAAATGATAGGTGTCTGCTAACTATATCAGGTGACAGGTCTGGACATATGTATAAAGGGTAGGTGTCCCCTAACTATACATGATACCGGGTTGGGATGGATATATAAAGGGTAGGTGTCCCCTAACTATACATGTGCCTCGGGTATGGGAAATATAGTAAAATAAATATGTAAGATAGTAATGCGAACAGCGCCATGCAAGAAGTAGTAGAAAATACAGTAAAAAAGTAAACACATAAAAAAGAGTACATCACCGATATACCGTTGGTATACACCAGTATACCGTCGGTATGCTGGTCAGGACATAGCAGGAAAAATCAGGAAAATCATGGTCAAGCAATTGGTATACCGTTGGAATACACCAGTATACCGTCGGTATGCCCGACAAGACAGAAGGTTTTCGATTCCAACAAATCGGTATACTTTCGGTATATACCATTAGACCATTGGTATGCCGGTTCAGGTCACAGCAAGTTCTACGATTTTAAGTCAGACAAAAATTGGTATACTATTGGTATACACCAGTATACCGTCGATATGCCGGTTCCCATAGGCAATTCTAGGGAAATTCAAATCTAGAAGGGTATTCCGGGACCAAAATCACGTTCCAAAACATAACAGAAAATGGTCCGACAAGATATCAAGACTAAGGGTAAGTCTCATATAGCATATAGACTAAGTCTCATGGCTATTACTCTGGTTATCGTTTTCGACACCGAGTTACCTAACTAGTAAATATCAGGGTTTCTACCAGAAAAGTCAAAATCAAGATCAAAACAGTTTCTGAAACTATCCCATGGCAAGAAATTACTAGAGAAACGTATATAACAAAATGAGTATCATGAAATTCTAAACATAAACTATCAAGGAAATCAAAAACTGCAGTAAAGTAAAGTCGTTCAAGATTTTGGTAAGATATACTTACCTCAAGTCAAGCTCCCAGCCTTAGTCTTCAAGTCCACCACCAAGAGACACTCTTAGGCCTCAAGACCAAGCTCCTAGCTCTCACGAGAAAATGAGAGGAAATGAAGAAAGTGAAGAAAGAAAAAAGAAAGGAGAGAGAAAATTAATTCATATATATATATATATATATATATATATATATATATATATATATAAGAGGTGATTTAATCATGACCATTTGATCCGCCTCGTCAGCAATCCAAGTCACGAGATTAAATCAATCTTGACCACTCAAAACAAAACCAAGAAACCAATGGATGATAGAAAGTATCGAACACTATTTACGAAAATATCTCAATAAAAATATCTCAAAGAAAAACAAATATCTTTCGACGGTATACCGTCGGTATGCCAGAGTATACCACTGGTATGCAGGTCAGTGAGTCAAGTTTCAATTTTGAGAAAAATTCAGAGATTGCACGAGATCCAATAAAATATAAAAAATAGTATAAAATATATTTCCATATACCAATACAGATACTGTGAGCCGAGCCTCACAATTCTTCCCTCTTTAAAATTTTTTATCCTCAAAATTTTAATAAGGCACCAAACCAAACAATAAAATCCAAAAAATCATGCTATCAAGAACTAAGCAGGAAACTAAGGCCAATACGAAATCCAGGGAAGTAAATGGAACAAGAAATATAAAAGCAACTACAAGCTACAAGAAACAAACAATCACACACAAGATAGGATAAGACACGGAGGACATGAATAAGTATACCTTCTGAGTCGAACAAATGCTGGTAACGAGCACGAATATCGTCCTCGCGCTCCCACATCGACTCACACGATGAGTGATGAACCTAAGAAACTCGAACTAGTCGGATAGTCCGGTTCTTGATAACCTTCTCCCTCCGGTCCAAAATAGATACGGGCTTCTCCTCATACGATAGGTCGGTACCAATGACCTATTTCGAATGATCTAGGACACGGCTTAGATCCAGAATATACCGACGCAACTGAGATATGTAAAAGACATCATGTACCTCCCAAAGCAACGAGGGAATAACTAATCGACATGAGACATCTCCTACGCGCTCGAGAATATCGAACGGACCTATAAATCTAGGATTAAGCTTTTCCCGTACTTCGAATCTGATAACTCAACTGGTAGGCAAAATTCTAAGAAATACATGGTCGCCGACAGATAACTCAAGATGTTGTCAGTGCGAGCCTGTCTAATGATGCTGACGATCCTTAGTTATTCTGAGATACTCTCTGATATGCCTGATAACTCCTACTGACTGGGCAATTATCTCAAGACCAAGCATCTGCCTCTCGCCAATATCATCCCAAGCCAGTGGTGATCTACATCTCCTGCCATACAATGCCTCGAAGGTTTCCATCTAAATGCTCGCCTGGAAGCTGTTGTTGTAGAAGAACTCTACCAAGTACAAGTGATCCTCTAAGGAAACACAAAAATTAAGAGTACATGATCGAAGCATATCCTCTAAGGTCTGAATCATACGCTCCGACTGACTATCTGTCTGTGGATGATATGCTGAACTAAATCTTAGACGGGTGCCTAAACTCCACTAAAGGCTCTGCCAGAAATGGGAAGTGAATTTGGAATCCCTGTCTGAGAATATGCTAACTAGGACATCATGTGGCCGGAAAATCAGCCTTTGTCATGACCCGCACCCGGTTTAGGGACACGAGAGCGTGGGTACGTCCAGCCTACGCCGCAGCATCGGCGGTAGAACGCTGTCTAGGTCAAGTACTATCTAAATAATCTCATACTAGTATCCAACTCCATGAGGAGACACGGATAACACTATAAATTGAACAACATACTCAATCACAACTACAGCACGATAAGAATTTGAAGAAACAAAAGAATATAACACAAGTCTACTGACAAAATAATCATACCTGAAATCAGTAACAACCAATCCCCAAATGTCGGAAACCAGTCTACTAAGGTCACGGTTTGGAAAAATATTTTCCAGTCAGAAAGAAGCAAAGTACATCTCTAAAAAGCAGTTCTATATAAATGACATAAACTATGTAGCAGTTCTAGATAGAAATATACGAGAAGCATGTATAGGTACGAGAAATAAAAGAAATACTGGAGATACTGTAAGTAAATGCAGGAGAAGAAACAATATGTCCGTGAGCAAGAACCTATGACTAAGTGTTTGAGTACTAGCTTTAACATGTGATCGGCTTGGGAACTTGATCAGGCTGGTTACATGTGATTAGCTATGATTCATGAAGGTCAGGCTAACCGTTGGTTAGCTATGATGCATGTAGAGGTCAGGCTAATCACACGTAACAGCTATGAAGCATGGAGATGGTCAGGCCGCACCCGACATGAGATGTGGGGTGAGCTATGATGCATGTAAGGTTGGGTATGATCACATATCTACACTAAAATACTCCCCACCCCCGACTGGTATGGTGGATCCAATCATGGTACGCTATGGCACGGAATTCCCTAGGGAGGTAGCAAGTCTCCCCGGAAATCAATGTCTGTACATGCACAAGATAACAAGGAAACATGTCTTGTACAAGCTACACCATGAATAAGGAATAACATCTCATGACGAGATCCGTGTATACCAATCCGTGTAACCAATGTGTCAAGAGCATGGATATCTACACTAGATACAGTGAACATAGGAGATATCATAAATTAGAAACTAATCAGAGAATGTACTCGCCTTGGGTCCTTAGCTGGTAATTATTGATGTCCTGTTCCAGAGTATCCCCTGGGTAAACCAACAGTCCTATAACATATCACAAATACAACACTTGTATCAGATGCTGCCCTAACACACAGAAGAAAATATACTGGCCTCAGAGCTATGCCAGGCAGGGCACTAGTCAACTAGGGTCATCTAGTAGGATATACATAAATAAATATACATATCTACACTAACATTAATACTTATAATATATATGTATATCAAATTAAATACATATACAATATATATATGTATATATATATTAAAGTATGCTAAGGGTTTATACAAAATATATATACACATATATATATGCCAATACATTATATATATATATAATATTAAATACTAAACACATATATAATACATGTTTATACCTATACCAAAAATAAGTTTATACATATGTATATATACTTACATATACCAAAAATGAAATATAAATCTACATATATATATTGATACCAAAATACGGTTATTTTGAATATATATGTTCCAAATCTTATTATATTTCTCATATACATATATCTGTACACATATATATATATACCAAATTTAGTACATATGCAATATTTATGTGTATCATTTAATTACATGTATAATATATATATATATAGGTTGAACAATATATTTACCATATATATTAATTTTTATATATTAGAATATGCTAAGTAGGTATACAAAATACATGTATATACATTTACAAGTTATATTAAAATATACTAAGTATGTATACAAAAGCACAAATATACATATACCAATTTACATATAGAAATATATATTAAGTATATACAGAAAAAATATATATATATATACATGTGCTAAATAGTAAATACATGCATATATATATAAATATATGAGTACTAATACATTAGTTTGATTTATACTAATATCATAGGGTATATTTTATTAAGTAAAATTATATGAAAATACCAAAATACATACATATATATATTGAATACAAATAATAATAATACATACATACATATACGTATATATAGGAATACATATACTAAATTGATTAATATGAAATACGTATACATAGGTAAGTATATACTAGTTGAGAAATATATATATACCAATATACACTCGAATATACTAATATGTATGCTAATACGTACATACGTATATCTATACAACTATAGATATATATATATATGTTACATATGTACATACATATTTATATATATATATATATATCAAAATGATTTATACGATCTACATACACAATGCATACATTCACACATACGTACGAGGAAGGAGATCGTACCTGAGCACACGACGTCGGCGAGGACGTCGACGAGGAGGAGGAGGATGAAGTCGACGACGATGGCGAGGTGGCTGTGTCGAGGCTGGAGGAGACAGGGGGTGGTTGATAGGTTGATGGAGGTGGAGATGGAGGGAGGAGATGTATGGTGAAGATGGAGGTGGTGGTGGTGATTGGATGATGGTGGTGGTGGTGAATGTAGATGGAGATGGTGGTGGTGATTGGTGAGGGAAGGAGGAGCACGAGCAGCGGGGATGGCGGGTCGCCGGGTCGGAGGTGATGAAGATAGGTAGAAAACACAGCAGGGAGGAGCTCGCAGGAATGCAGGGGAGGAGCAGTCGGAGTATTCAGGAAGTCGGGGGTCGGCTCGGTCGCCTGAGCAGGTCGGAGAGGGGAGCAGGCCGAGCACACAGCGGGTCGGAGAGGGAGTCTAGCGGGAAGAGCGGGGTCGGAGCAGCGGGGATGGGGAGTTAGAGTGCTGGCGCCGGAGTGGGCAGGGACCGCCGGACTGATGTGGGGGTGAACAGGAACTGTGGGGCTCTCGAGCAGCAGGGAGGATGGGTCGACCGGAGTTGTGGCCGGACCGCGCCGGAGTACACAGGGGGCAGCCGCCGAGTGTACACAGTAGGTGGAAGAGCGGGCCGTCGGAGTCGGAGCTAACTGCGGGTCGCCGGGGGATGGATCGGCTGAGCAATGGGGAGTGGGGGCAGTCGGCTGTAGGGTGCAGTGGGGCGCCGGCCAGAGGAGTTGGCCGCCGGAGTTTCGCGGTTGTCGGGCTGAACAGGCCGGAGAAATGGCCGGGTTGCCGGAATCCAGTGTATGGGGAGATGATGAATAGTGTCCCCCCCCTTGAATTCAAATTCAAAAAGGAAAACAAAGAAGGAGAAGAAAGGAAAAAGAAGAAGAAAATAGAAGAAGAAAGGAAGAAGAAAAGAAGAAGGAGAAGAGGAGAAGAATCCTACGTTGGAGAGAGGTGGGGGCTTGTGAGGTGGGGGAAAATCTAGGTTTGTCTTGGGATTAGGGTTGATGGTGACAAGATATTATATAGGGAGAGAGGTTGTTGGAATGAAGGGTTGTGATTGATCCCCTTTAAATGAGGGGTCCAGATTGGTCATGAGGGATTTTCATGTGGGAATGAGGGTGAGAGATTTAATTAAATTATTATTAGGCTCCCTTATTGTTTTAAACCATGAGGTGTTGACACAAAATGTCAATTTGCAAATTAGTCCCCTTAAATTTGGGTATTTGCACAGACACATGAAATGACGAAAATTTGGCGGGCGATTCGGGGTCCGATGTTTTTTAGGGTCAGGGGCGCTGTAAGTTTGGTGTGGGCTCAAATAGCAGGGCACTGGAATTAAATTGGGATTTCAGAATCAGTTAAAATAGTATCCTCAATTTAATTAGAAATAAAATGCAAGTTGTGTTCAAAAATTAATTAGGAGTACATGGGGCCAAAATCAGGTCAGGTCATCAATATCAATAATGAAGAAGACTCTGAACAGAATATTATCCTAATTTGGGCCGCACGAAAAATAGGTCAAGATTGCCTCCAATTTTCGATTGGAACGCACAACGATAGAAAAATAGGAATTTTAAAATAAATGTTCGCGACGACTTTTGTGCGGCTAAAATAATGCACATAGAGCATAATTATGAGTTGCAAAAATAGCAGAATGGAAGGCGGGCATGTCTAGGGCAAGATTGTGAAATTTGTTGGAAGTCAAAAGCTAGGGTAGCGCTCCAACTATCGAAGCAAAGGCAATGCGCAATAATTAAATAAAATACAGTAATTAATTACACCTCCAATAAATTAATTCTAAAATAAAACAATTAACCTCAAAATTCCATAATTCCGACAGGTGCTCATCTACTGGCTTCTAGGTCAAGTCTACCATCACAAACACAAATGAACACTGTCTATAATATAATATATTAAAGTATACATCACACAGTTATTTAATTAAATATACTATCATGCAATTAATTAATTATAACTACAATAATATTAAATATTGTAAAAAGTCAAAAATACCCCTGTTTTTGGAACGTGGTAGTGACAAGTCTACCCACCTTAAAAGAATTTCGTCCTCGAAATTTAAAATCCTCATATTAGTGTTTAATCATACACATTATTATTTTCCTCAAAATTTAAATTCATCATCCACGAAATCAGGTAATAATCCACGATGTCTTTTCACAATTTTCAAAAATTCTGTATTATTTGTATTCCTGAAAAATTCTCGAAATAGAATCAAAGTCCATTTTTATCAAAAATTTCCTGAAAGTTTTTACTTAATAATTCAATACTCGGAATTTAATACCCACTCCTCTAACTTGATTTTAATCAATGCAAAAATGTAATCTCGTTCAAAAAGTTTGAATTTAACATTAGTCCACCAAAATTTTTATTTCTCGGTTTTCTCTTCCCTCAAATACTTTACAATGCGATACTTAAGGATTCTCCAAATCAAAGTATAACATTTTGAAAGTTCATAACTTGTAATCAATTAAGTATGTTGATAATCTCCCAAAATTTCCCAAATTTAATAACCAATTTAAGCATGTCATAATCTTCCTGGAATTTATACATCATAAATCCTGCCATGTTAAATTCTTATCCCTCTATTTAAATTGGTGTTTCCTCGAATTTTAATCATCTTATCTCTCTTGTCAAGTCATAACTCCTTCGTAGATCTTCGTCAAGGTCAACCTTAATAATCATGGTTCAAGAAAAATCTTCCCTACAATCATACAACATGCAACCTAAGGGAAATATGATGTCTTTTGTCATGGTGTACTACCAACTACACTCTAACAAGAAATCACGAATACAACCACGGTACTAGGAAATCAATCAATCAGAAGACAAAACAACATAAGAAAGAACCTGCTAACATATTTCTTGCGGTATCTCCTATCTCTAACAAACACTTAACTCTAGCACATTCACTAACTAATTCTTATTCCTGTACACTGGTACCCATATCAACTAATCATGAATCCACAAGATCCATGCATACATCCATATCGCACACACCTGTCTATTAATACCAAAATCTGATACCAAGAACCTCTAACACGATTATAGGTCAAATGAGGCATGGAAAGTTTGATACCTCTATCTCTTTAGGTACCACACTCTACTACAAGCATACTCACTGCTAGCTTCCTTACCTACTGCAATAGTTGATACTAGTCATTCTTATCACTCAAGTGCATATCAATTACAACACACTATACTAAGTACTGCTCTCTCTAATACAACCCTAGATTGACACCCATGTCAGTTGGCAGTGAGATCTCAATCATACCCAAGTCATCAGATCCTTACACATGTATATCATCTACTCATATATTAATATTCATCTCTTATCTACCATAAAGTTAATCCTCAAAATAATCGTCAAGGTTTAACTTCTCGAACAACTTTAAAGTAAAATGTATATACTTCCTCAAAATCAGATACTCAACATCGAAATAAAATTTCATTACTCCAAAAATCTATGTAGCCTTAACCATGTTTATTGAATTCGTATTTGAAATCCTCAAAATTTAATGACATAATCTCAACTCCTCTATTATTTTAAAAATTAAAATCTTATTTCCACCTTTGAATTTATAACTCCACAATGTATATATCAGTGCTCACGGTCTCTGATACTCAAGGTGCACTCAATGCATCTAGTGTCTATAATTGTGTACTAAAATTGTACTGCCTGAATCACTTGTACTATTACCTCCAATGATCAAAGTTATCATCAACTGTGTTTTCTTTCGTGATTTCAATTTATGTCAACTGGTATATCATCTAATTATCATCACACTGAGTGCTTACTATTACTAGCACCATTTTCAATAATCCTTGATATAGAATCATTGGCACTCTTGGTATTATATTACTAGCTTTATTAATGAATCATCTCATCAAGCTCATTAGACTCCTGTTTACCTGTACCTTCTATAATACTCATGTTTCTTTACTCTCGTGGGTATGTGTATGGTTCCTCATCTTGATTGTTGTATATGTATTTCCCTGTAATCTTTTACAGCCTGGTAAACTGATCTGTGATATGCCTCACCAATTTCATTACCAATTCCGATATTTCTCCACTCATGACAGCTCATTAATTTTTTTTTTTTTTATGCATATACAATTCCTTACCTTTAACACACCTGATATCAATCATCAAATTGAACATCATGCTCCATAATCTTTAACACAATTCCTGGATACTTAATTGTTTACGTAGATCATCCAATTGCATAATCATGATTATCCAGGACGGGTATGTTGGCTCTGATACTAACTCTTAAACTATCACTGATACTCTATACTCTCCTTCTACTCACAGTCTCTAATGACCTTATCTTAGAACCATTGTTACAAGGTACTATGCTATGGGTTAATTCTAGATCAAGGCCTACTGATCACATGTCCAACTAGGAAACACTTACAAACTCGCAAGCAACACTCAGTCAATACTAATACTCAAGACACAGACATAATTACAAGTCACTAATTATCATACTTAACAAGGAACCCTCAAGGGATAGAAGCTCAAAAGGAATTGGATTGAGGACAGAAGGTATCTTTACTGCTAATAAAGAAGGAAGCGAGGGAACAAAGCCCTGGAATAACAGAAATAGATAAGTCTTGAGATGATATTTTAAGAACCAATTTAAGATACAACCTGATAATCATACACGTCTGTCAGAAATTATGACACACAGAATCCTCGCCACGCCAGTAAGCATAGATGCGATAAACGACAGGTTCCGTAACTATGGTATGCAACCCTATAATCATGTCATCTAGAATACTCGCCACGCCAACCGGTATGGCTGCGAGAAACTCTAAATCTCATAACTAAAGTATGTACATCCAAGTTAGGTTCCTACGTTCTCGTCACGACAGCTAATATGGCTGCGTTAAACTCTAGGTTCCATAACCAAAGTAGACGTTTTTACCTTTCTCACTGTCCTCATCAATATATGTCATCAGATGATACCGTAAATTTTAGCCCGTAGAATTTATCTCGATATGAAATCAACTCAACAACGATACCAAGAATTTAAATTTAACAACTGGTCGATAAGAATCAAGCTCAATATCGACAAGTGAGAACGGCCGAAAACAAGGGGAAGGATTTTAAATTGGAATTTAAAATGAGATTCTCAGGGGTCATCCCGGGAATCTCTCAAGAATTTTGTGATTGAGTATCCTCTCTTATCCTAGTATCCTATGTCCTATATTCTATAGCAGGCACGCGGTAGCACAACTAATACGTCGCACTACTACGATATCGCACAACTTGCAAAGTCAGACCTGCATGGGCCACAACTAAAACGTGTCACGACCCGCACCCAGTTTAGGGGCACGAGAGCGTGGGTACGTCCAGCCTACGCCGCAGCATCGGCGGTAGAACGCTGTCTAGGCCAAGTACTATCTAAATAATCTCACACTAGTATCCAACTCCATAAGGAGACACGGATAACACTATAAATTGAACAACATACTCAATCACAACTACAGCACGATAAGAATTTGAAGAAACAAAAGAATACAACACAAGTCTACTGACAAAATAATCATACCTGAAATCAGTAACAACCAATCCCCAAATGTCGAAAACCAGTCTACTAAGGTCACGGTCTGGAAAAATATTTTCCAGTCAGGAAGGAGCAAAGTACATCTCTAAAAAGCAGTTCTATATAAATGACATAAACTATATAGCAGTTCTAGATAGAAATATACGAGAAGCATGTATAGGTACGAGAAATAAAAGAAATACTGGAGATACTGTAAGTAAATGCAGGAGAAAAAACAATATGTTCGTGAGCAAGAACCTATGACTAAGTGTTTGAGTACTAGCTTTAACATGTGATCGGCTTGGGAACTTGATCAGGCTGGTTACATGTGATTAGCTATGATTCATGAAGGTCAGGCTAACCGTTGGTTAGCTATGATGCATGTAGAGGTCAGGCTAATCACACGTAACAGCTATGAAGCATGGAGATGGTCAGGCCGCACCCGACATGAGATGTGGGGTGAGCTATGATGCATGTAAGGTTGGGTATGATCACATATCTACACTAAAATACTCCCCACCCCCGACTAGTATGGTGGATCCAATCATGGTACGCTATGGAACGGGATTCCCTAAGGAGGTAGCAAGTCTCCCCGGAAATCAGTGTCTGTACATGCACAAGATAACAAGGAAACAAGTCTTGTACAAGCTACACCATGAATAAGGAATAATATCTCATGACGAGATCCGTGTATACCAATCCGTGTAACCAACGTGTCAAGAGCATGGATATCTACACTAGATACAGTGAACATAGGAGATATCATAAATTAGAAACTAATCAGAGAATGTACTCGCCTTGGGTCCTTAGCTGGTAATTATTGATGTCCTGTTCTAGAGTATCCCCTGGGTAAACCAACAGTCCTATAACATATCACAAATATAACACTTGTATCAGATGCTGCCCTAACACACAGAAGAAAATATACTGGCCTCAGAGCTATGCCAGGCAGGGCACTAGTCAACTAGGGTCATCTAGTAGGATATACATAAATAAATATACATATCTACACTAACATTAATACTTATAATATATATGTATATCAAATTAAATACATATACAATATATATGTATATATATATTAAAGTATGCTAAGGGTTTATACAAAATATATATACACATATATATATGCCAATACATTATATATATATAATATTAAACACTAAACACATATATAATACATGTTTATACCTATACCAAAAATAAGTTTATATATATGTATATATACTTACATATACCAAAAATGAAATATAAATCTACATATATATATTGATACCAAAATACGGTTATTTT
Organism: Iris macrosiphon; assembly: GCA_036927795.1. NCBI lineage: Eukaryota > Viridiplantae > Streptophyta > Magnoliopsida > Asparagales > Iridaceae > Iris > Iris macrosiphon. The sequence goes on from JAYESA010000004.1 coordinate 57,654,460, forward strand.
GAATATATATATTCCAAATCTTATTATATTTCTCATATACATATATCTGTACACATATATATATATACCAAATTTAGTACATATGCAATATTTATGTGTATCATTTAATTACATGTATAATATATATATATAGGTTGAACAATATATTTACCATATATATTAATTTTTATATATTAGAATATGCTAAGTAGGTATACAAAATACATGTATATACATTTACAAGTTATATTAAAATATACTAAGTATGTATACAAAAGCACAAATATACATATACCAATTTACATATAGAAATATATATTAAGTATATACATAAAATATATATATATATATATATATATATATATATATATATATACATGTGCTAAATAGTAAATACATGCATATATATATAAATATATGAGTACTAATACATTAGTTTGATTTATACTAATATCATAGGGTATATTTTATTAAGTACAATTATATGAAAATACCAAAATACATACATATATATATTGAATACAAATAATAATAATACATACATACATATACGTATATATAGGAATACATATACTAAATTGATTAATATGAAATACGTATACATAGGTAAGTATATACTAGTTGAGAAATATATATATACCAATATACACTCGAATATACTAATATGTATGCTAATACGTACATACGTATATCTATACAACTACAGATATATATATATATATATATGTTACATATGTACATACATATTTATATATATATATATATATCAAAATGATTTATACGATCTACATACACAATGCATACATTCACACATACGTACGAGGAAGGAGATCGTACCTGAGCGCACGACGTCGGCGAGGACGTCGATGAGGAGGAGGAGGATGAAGTCGACGACGATGGCGAGGTGGCTGTGTCGAGGCTGGAGGAGACAGGGGGTGGTTGATAGGTTGATAGAGGTGGAGATGGAGGGAGGAGATGTATGGTGAAGATGGAGGTGGTGGTGGTGATTGGATGATGGTGGTGGTGGTGAATGTAGATGGAGATGGTGGTGGTGATTGGTGAGGGAAGGAGGAGCACGAGCAGCGGGGATGGCGGGTCGCCGGGTCGGAGGTGATGAAGATAGGTGGAAAACACAGCAGGGAGGAGCTCGCAGGAATGCAGGGGAGGAGCAGTCGGAGTATTCAGGAAGTCGGGGGTCGGCTCGGTCGCCTGAGCAGGTCGGAGAGGGGAGCAGGCCGAGCACACAGCGGGTCAGAGAGGGAGTCTAGCGGGAAGAGCGGGGTCGGAGCAGCGGGGATGGAGAGTTGGAGTGCCGGCGCCGGAGTGGGCAGGAACCGCCGGACTGATGTGGGGGTGAACAGGAACTGTGGGGCTCTCGAGCAGCAGGGAGGATGGGTCGACCGGAGTTGTGGCCGGACCGCGCCGGAGTACACAGGGGGCAGCCGCCCGGTGTACACAGCAGGTGGAAGAGCGGGCCGCCGGAGTTGGAGCTAACTGCGGGTCGCCGGGGGATGGATCGGCTGAGCAATGGGGAGTGGGGGCAGTCGGCTGTAGGGTGCAGTGGGGCGCCGGCCAGAGGAGTTGGCCGCCGGAGTTCCGCGGTTGTCGGGCTGAACAAGCCGGAGAAATGGCCGGGTCGCCGGAATCTACTATATGGGGAGATGATGAATAGTGTCCCCCCCCTTGAATTCAAATTCAAAAAGGAAAACAAAGAAGGAGAAGAAAGGAAAAAGAAGAAGAAAATAGAAGAAGAAAGGAAGAAGAAAAGAAGAAGGAGAAGAGGAGAAGAATCCTACGTTGGAGAGAGGTGGGGGCTTGTGAGGTGGGGGAAAATCTAGGTTTGTCTTGGGATTAGGGTTGATGGTGACAAGATATTATATAGGGAGAGAGGTTGTTGGAATGAAGGGTTGTGATTGATCCCCTTTAAATGAGGGGTCCAGATTGGTCATGAGGGATTTTCATGTGGGAATGAGGGTGAGAGATTTAATTAAATTATTATTAGGCTCCCTTATTGTTTTAAACCATGAGGTGTTGACACAAAATGCCAATTTGCAAATTAGTCCCCTTAAATTTGGGTATTTGCACAGACATATGAAATGACGAAAATTTGGCGGGCGATTCGGGGTCCGGTATTTTTTAGGGTCAGGGGCGCTGTAAGTTTGGTGTGGGCTCAAATAGCAGGGCACTGAAATTAAATTAGGATTTCAGAATCAGTTAAAATAGTATCCTCAATTTAATTAGAAATAAAATACAAATTGTGTTCAAAAATTAATTAGGAGTACATGGGGCCAAAATCAGGTCAGGTCATCAATACCAATAATGAAGAAGACTCTGAACAGAATATTACCCTAATTTGGGCCGCACGAAAAATAGGTCAAGATTGCCTCCAATTTTCGATTGGAACGCACAACGATAGAAAAATAGGAATTTTAAAATAAACGTCCGCGACGACTTTTGTGCGGCTAAAATAATGCACTGAGAGCATAATTATGAGTTGCAAAAATAGCAGAATGGAAGGCGGGCATGTCTAGGGCAAGATTGTGAAATTTGTTGGAAGTCAAAAGCTAGGGTAGCGCTCCAACTATCGAAGCAAAGGCAATGCACAATAATTAAATAAAATACAGTAATTAATTACACCTCCAATAAATTAATTCTAAAATAAAACAATTAACCTCAAAATTCCATAATTCCGACAGGTGCTCATCTACTGGCTTCTAGGTCAAGTCTACCATCACAAACACAAATGAACACTGTCTATAATATAATATATTAAAGTATACATCACACAGTTATTTAATTAAATATACTATCATGCAATTAATTAATTATAACTACAATAATATTAAATATTGTAAAAAGTCGAAAATACCCCTGTTTTTGGAACGTGGTAGTGACAGCCTCATATACATCTCTTATAGCTGCTCAGCGGACTGACCAACTCAGAAAGGTATGAAGTGAGCAATCGTTATGAGGCAATCTACTATCACCCAAATGACATCTTTACCAGCCGGGGATCTAGGAAGACCAACCATGAAGTCCATGGTAATATGCTCCCATCTCCACTCCAGAATCAGTAAAGACTGAAGAAGTCTAGCTGGTCTCTGATTCTCAGCCTTAACCTGCTGACAGACTAAACACCGAGAGACAAACCGTGCTATCTGCCTCTTCATCCTATTCCACCAAAAGTACTAACAAATATCACGATACATCTTTGTCCCTCCTGAATGAACTGAATACTGGAAACTGTAGGCCTTTGACATAATCTCGTGATAGATATCTCCATTCGGCACACAAATTTGACTCTCGAACCTGAGAGTTACATCCTCGTGAATGCTTAATTCTACTCGGCTTCCTGCCTCACACTCTGCTCTGAGTTGCTGAAGTCTGGTATAACCAGACTGTGCTGTCCTGATCCTTTTAACTATTGTACACTGCACCTGTAATCCTGCCATCAAGCCCGTATCACTAGGTAACACTACCTCGATGCCCATCTCCTAAAAATTGTCCAGGATGTGACTTTGCTCCGTCAAGAAGTAAGATCATGCTCTCCTTCTCAAGGCATCTACAACGAGGTTGGCCTTTTTTGGATGATATTGAAGATCAATATCATAATCTGTCAATAAGTCCAGCTATCTCATCTGTCGCATATTGAGGTTCCTCTGCGTGAACACATACCTTAAGCTATTGTGATCTGTGAAGATCTCTACCCACTCACCATACAGATAATGCCTCTAGAGCTTGAGTGCAAACACAACCGCGACTAACTCCAAATCATGGGTTGGGTAGTTCTTCTCATGGTCTCAAAGCTGCCGAGACGCATAAGCTATAACCCTACCATACTGCATAAGGATACACCCTAGCCCAATGTCTAATACATCACGGTAACCCGTGAATCCACCTAGTCTGACGAGAAGTTCAGAATATGAGCTGAAATCAAACTTCGCTTGATCTTATCGATAGAAACTTGACAAGCATCTAACCATTCAAAGCGCACATCCTTATATGTCAGCCGTGTCAAGGGTGCAGAAATCCTGGCAAAGTCCGCCATAAATTGCCTGTAGTAGCCTGCTAATCCCAAAACATTATGCACCTCCAAAACTGTATTAGGTACTGGACAACTCTCAATAGCCTCTACCTTCTTGGAATCCACCTCTACGCCTCACCGGAAATAATATGAGCCAAGAATGAGATGCTATCAAGCCAAAAATTATACTTGCTGAACCTCGCATATAGCTGATGCCCCCGAAGAGCTCGAAGAACTATACGAAGATGCCACTCATGCTCTGCCTAAGTCCGACTGTAGACTAAGATATCATCAATAAACATTATCATAAACTGGTCTAGGTGAGGTATGAAGATGCGATTCATGAGATCCATGAATATCGCTAGCGCATTGGTCGCTCCAAATGGTATAACAAGAAACTCCCAATGGGCACATCTAGATCTGAATGTCATCTTGGGTATATCCTGCTCTCTGACTCTGATATGATGATACCCAGACCACAAATCAATATAAGAAAATATAGTTACCCCACTGAGCTGATCAAACAAGTCATCTATCTTAGACAAGGGATACTTGATATTAATGGTCACCATATTTAATGTACAATAATTAACGCATAAATGCGATAAACCATTCTTCTTTTTAACAAGAAGTAATGGGACTCCCCAAGGTGATCCACTAGCACGAATGAATCCCTTGGTCCTCAACTCCTCAATCATTTGGTACAAATTCTTTAACTCTGATGGTGACATCCTGTAGACTCTCTCTGAAACTGGATTCGCCCCTGGAATCAAAATGATGTAGAACTCTACATATCGAACTGGCGGCATGCTTGGAAGCCCATCGAAAAACACGTCCGGGAACTCGTAGACAACTCTGGATAACTGCACGTCCTCGTCTAATGCCATCCTCAGGATAACTGACGGAGACTCTACCTCGCCTTTCGAAAATAAGAAATCTTGCTCGCCAGGGACACAAAAGATAACCTTGCCAGCATGGCAATCTATCACCACGTGTCGAGTACTTAACCAATCCATTCCTAGGACTAAATCTTAATCAACCATAGAAAACTCTATCAGCCTGACAGAAAACTCTCTACTGCATACTACGACTCAATACGAGGCATAAACTCTATCTACTCCGACAAGACCATTACCAATAAGTAATTCAACCTTACAAATAAGGACTCACTCTCCAAGCCAACTCATGTAAAAAATCGTACATATATAAAAGAGTGTGATACGCCAAAATCAAATAACGTTGAAGCTGAATACGGATATAAGAGAATAGTACCTGCAACCACCTCTCCAGTCGCTAGCGCCTCCTCGTATGGCATCCCCAAAGCATGTCCTTGCCCTCTGGTCACTGGTCACCTCCTTTGCTGGCTTCTTTGCTTGATCTGAGCGTGTGCCTGAGCATACTGCTACAGCCTCTGCTGTTGGAACCTCGGGGACTGCGTCGGTGAAGGCCTTGGACCTTGATGCTGCTGAACCAGCACTGGTTCCCTGAACTGTGGAGCTGCTGGCTACATGATGGTGATCCATCTGAAGCCCTCTGGGGACAAGAAATTACCATATGACCTGCTCCACCACATGCCAAATACAAACCCTGTTCCCTATGGCACTCTGCAAAGACGTGGCCCATCTTTCCACTGTAAGAACATCCTACTGAAGAAGTCTGACTCTATTATTGAGGACGAGTCTGAGAAGACTGTTGAAATGATGCTACCAGGGCCTCTCTCCTCGGAGATTTGATCGACAAAGCTTGAACCGCCAGAGTTGGTGCTGAAACTGGGTAGAAGATCCCCTCAAAATATGAGACTTATTTGGCCCCCAATCATGTCGACAATCCTCTTAGAAGTGTACTCGTGCCTCCTCTCCACTCACATCATGGTATTGAAAGTCTGAAACTCATGCTGCTCTACCGCTAGTATAATTTCCAGATGAAGTCCCTACTGGAATCTCCTTGCTTGGCTCAACTCGGTCCCTACCAATATGGGAGAAAACTAACTGAGCCTTCAGAACTCTTGTCATGACCCGCACCCGGTTTAGGGGCACGAGTGCGTGGGTACGTCCAGCCTACGCCGCAGCATCGGCGGTAGAACGCTGTCAAGGTCTTGATACTATCTAGCTAATGTCACACAAACATCCAATCTCCATAAGGAGGCACGGATGACACAAATAAACGAGCACATACTCAATCACAGGATTACAGCACGATAAGATAACGAACAGAAATTAAATACAACACAAGTCAACAAAGCAATAACTTAACTCAACAATATCCAAGTCTCATAAAAATGCCGGAGACAAATCCGGTACCAAAAGTTTACTAAAAGAACTAATCAAAAACTAGAAGAATTAGTGATTCCTGCTAGGCCTCCGAAATCATAACTAACTACCAAGTCTGCAGCTACTCACCATATGGTCCATAAAGTGTCGGACAGCGGTCCTCTAAGGCATAGTCTGGAAAAATGTTTCCAGTCAGGAAGGAGCAAAGCACAATCTCAAATAACAGTTCCATTTAATTGATAAGGACTATAAAGCAATAAACATGTCATGCTAGCTACTGAGAAGACAGTGAAATAAATGCAATGGCAATTAAAGAGAGACAGGCAATGTAAAGAGATAGGCAAATAGGCAATATGATACATTCAGTGCATGTATAAAAATGAAAAGAACAAGGAACAGTATCATATACGGGTGATGTAGTATATGATTTAAATAGGGAAACAGTAATCTATTCTAAGTGTTTGAAATAGTAGTTTCAAAATGTGATCGGCTTGGAAACATGTACGATAGCTACAGGGCCTGGCTAATCATGGGTGAAGAGCATGATTAACACTTACAATTTTCTATGTTACAATAAGAGGTTATGATCACATTTCTTACTAACTACTTCCCCGCCCCCAACTAGTACTGTGAATCCAACCATGACACGTCACGATACACGAGCAAGTCCAGTCTATCATGTACGATGTCTAATAGACATGTCGTGTACAATGTCAATACGATAATCAATGTAACATCTCATGACTGCAGATCCAAGCTATACTAGTCCGTGTAGCACAGTGTCAAAGATTCAGTTGTAACATTTCAGGATTATTAAAATTATAGAAATTATCAAGAAATTGGAAATTATCGGAGAATGTACTTGCCTTGGGTCCTTAGCTGGTATTTATGGATGTCCTGTTCCAGAGTATTCCCCTGGGTAAACCAACAGTCCTATAAACATATCACAAGCAAAACCACATTTGCATCAGATGCTACACTAACACAGTCTAAAAACACTGAGTTCGGGACTTCTCTAGGTATGATACTGGTCACCTAAGATCACCTAGTAGATTCACCAATTAACCATATTATCAATAATTAAATTAATACATATATATATGGTTATACCAAATTATATACAAATATGTATCACTGTATGTACATAAGTGAAAATATGTTTTATTTATGTGAGAAAATATACATCACCCATTATTTAAGAATATAAACATTTATACATTTATATACACTAAATAAAATATACTCATACCCTATATGCACACAAATATATATATATACCAAATATACGCTTTTATACCAAAATACGTTTTTATTAAACATACCCATACAAAATATATATACACATATATACATTTGCACCAAAATAATAATTATACTATATTCAGGTAACTATACCAATTAAATATATATATATAACATTAAATACGAAAACATACCTTAACATAAATTATATGCAATTAGAGAAATTACACTATATTGTTATAGATATATATATATGTACACATATACACACAATACACGTATACGTATTTATATACACATGCATATATATATTTACGTATACCCATAATATATATACTAGAATCATATTGAATATATATATATATATATATATATATATATATATATATATATATATATATATATATATATATATAATGTTAAACATTAATTTAAATACATATGCTAATATATACATATATTTATACACTAGATGCCTACATACATACTTACATATAATTAATTATTAATAAAATAAATATTATACATTTACAGATTTAATACACATAGTCTATATGAAAAAAAATAGAATACAATATTTAATATATCTCATTTAAATGTGTATATACCAATTTATCAAATACATACAATATATTAACATACACTATACTATACACATTAATTTATTCATATACAATACTTATACATTAGTTATATTAACATATGCATATATATATATATATATATATATATATATATATATATATATATATATATATATATATATATATATGAAGAAGGAAAGCGGGGAGAAGGAAACTTACTGTGGTTGGAGGAGCAGCAGGGGGGAATAGGGGAGGAGAGTTGTGGTGGTGATGGTGTTAGATGTAGGTGGTGGTGGTAGATGTTAATGATGGTGGTGGTTATAGGTGGCTGGCCGGATCTTTGTTGGTGGTGGTGATGTTAGATGGTGGAAGGAGGAGATGGAGATGTATGGTGAAGATGGAGGTGGTGGTGGTAGGAAGCAGCGGCCGGAGTGAACAGGGAGTCGGGGGTCGGGCTCGGTCGCCTGAGCGGATCGGAGAGGGGAGCAGGCCGGCGGGGGATGGCTGCACTGGTGGTGGTGGTACTGCTGCAGTGGGCCGGAGGGAGATGTAGGGTGGAGCACGGTGGAGATGTGGTGGAAATGCGGCGCCGGAGTCGAGTGCAGCGCCGGAGCACAGGGTCGGGCACAGCCGGAGGTCGGGAATTGGGAGGGATGAACAGTATTCCCTCCCCCCCCTTCTTTTGAATTTCAAATTCAAAACAAAGAAGGAGAAGAAGAAAGGAAGAAGAAGAAGAAGAAGAAAAGAGAAGAAGAAAGGAGAAGGAGAAGAGAAAAGAATGGAAAAAAATTTAGAATGAGGGGGCTACGTTGGAGAGAGGTGGGGAAACCTAGGTTGTCTAGGGATTAGGGCTTATGATGTGACAAGACATTATATAGGGGAGAGGGTTTGATGAAGGGTGAGGATTTGACCCCTAGAATGAGGGGTCCAGATTTGTCATGAGAGAAAAATTAATTCATGTAGGAATGAGGGTGAGGGCTAGTTAAATAATATTAGGTTCCCTCATTGTTTAAACAATTGATTGTTGACACAAAATGCAAATTTGTAATTTAGCCCCCTTAAATTTGGGAAATTGCACAAACACATAAAATGACGAAAAATTTGACGGGCGATTCAGTGTCCGGTGTTTTATAGGGTCAGGGGACGCTGTAAGTTTGTTGTGGGCTCAATTTGCAGGGCACTGGAATTAAATTGGGATTTCAGAATTGGTTAAAATAGTATCCTCAATTTAATTAGAAATAAATGCAAGTTGTGTTCAAAAATTAATTAGGAGTACATGGGGCCAAAATCAGGTCAGGTCACCAATACCAATAATGAAGAAGACTCAGAACAGAATATTACCCTAATTTGGGTTGCACGAAAAATAGGTCAAGATTGTCTCCAATTTAAATTGGAACGCACAAATATACAAAAATAGGGATTTATTAAATAACGTCCGCGACGATTTTTGTGCGGCCAGAATTAATGCACAGGGAGCATAATTATGAGTTGCAAAAATAGCAGAATGGAAGGCGGGCATGTCTAGGGCAAGATGGTGAAATTTGTTGGAAGACAAAAGTCAGGGTAGCGCTCCAAATATCGAAGCAAAGGCAACGCGCAATAATTAATAAAAATACGGTAATCAATTACAAACTCCAAGAATTAAATTCTAGATAAAATAAATAAATACAGAACTCTATAATTCGGATAGGTGGTCATCTACTGGACTTCTAGGTCTAGTCTACTAGCTTATAAATAAATAAACACTGCATATAATATTATATTTAAATTACACATCACATATTTATTTAAAAATCAAATATACTATCATACAATTACTTAATTGTAAATACTATAATATTAAATATTGTAAAAAGTCGAAAATACCCCTGTTTTCGGAATGTGGTAGTGACAAGTCTACCCACCTTAAAAGAATTTCGTCCTCGAAATTCAGAATCCTCAAAGTAGCATTTAATCATACACATTATTATTTTCCTCAAATTTTAAATTCATAAATCATGAAATCAGGTAATAATCCACGATGTCTTTTCACAATTTTTTTCAAAAGTTCTGAATTATTTGCATTCCTGAAAAATTCTCGAAATAAAATCAAAGTCCATTTTTATTGAAAATTTTCCCCGAAATTTTTTTTGTTTTTTTTTGTTACTAATTCAATACTCAGAATTTAATATCCACTCCTCAATTTGATTTTTAATCGATGCACATATATAAAAATGTAATCTCGTCCAAAAAGTTTGAATTCAACATCTATCCATCAAAATTTTATTCCTCGATTTCCTCTTTCCTCAAAATACTTAACAATGCGATACTTAAGGGTTCTCCAACTGCAACATCCAAATATAACATTTTAAAATTCATAACTTGCAATTTAATAAAAATGCTAATAAATCTCCCAAAATTTCCAAATTTAATAACCAATTTAAACACGTCATATTCTTCCTGAAATTAATAAACCACCAATTATGCAATGTTAATTTCTTAACCCTCTATTTAAATCAATGGTTATCCTCGAATTTAATCATCTTGCCTCTCTTGTCAAGTCATAACCCCTTCAGAGATCTTCGTCATGGTCAACCCCAATAATCCTGGTCTAAAAAATCTTTCTTATAATCATACAACATGCAACCTAAGGGATATGTATGGTCATGGTGTCTTGTCATGGTATTGCAGTCTCTGTATCAGGGGTACTACTAACTACATTATAACAGGAAAATCATGCATACAAGCTACGATACTAAGGTATCAGTCAATCAATCCAATAGATAGGAACAAAAGGAAGGAAAGAACAAAACCTGCTAACACATTACCTGTAGTATTGGTCTCCTCGACCGTCATCGCAAATGCCCCGCCCTGCTGGGGTGGTTCCCTTCGCGGGTGCTGAGCAATATACGGTTCCACAGGTAGCCTAACTGGATCTCTATAATCTGAAGCTGCACGCTGGCCGGGAAGATAAGGGGCTAGAAGATAATCCCTTACCCGATGTCCCGCAGCGCCGCAGTACAAACAGAGTCCTAGTCTCGTTCTACAGCTTTCCCAAAGGTGACCTGGCTTCTTACAGAAATGACAAGCCTGTTGTGTCTCTCTTGGAGGCTGTTGCTGATTCTGCTGAACACGGACTGGTGCCTGGTACTGTTGTTGATACTGATACGCCCATGGATGATGCTGGATAGGAACTGGTGCTAGGTACTGCGGTGGATGCTGAAATGTCCATGGTTGTTGCTGACTATGAAATGGTACTTGGTACTGCTGTTGGTGCTAAATACGGGGATGCTTGGCTGGTCCTGCGCTACCATTCGTATCTCCAAGAGTATTGTGACTCCTCTTAGGCCTGAGATCCAGATCCACTTCTGTAATCTGGGCATCCATCAAGATAGCCTCATAGGTAGCGGTACGACGACCAGAAGTGCGTGACCTAATCTCTCTCGTCAGCCCTTTTCTAAATTTCTGGGCTCGATCTCCTGGATCCCGAATCATAGACGATGCAAAATGGCTCAATCTACAGAATTCTGCAGCGTACTCGTCGACCGACATGTTTCCTTGAACCAAGTCATGAAACTGACTTTCCAAGGTTCCCAATGCCACGTCGGGGAAAAACTTCTCCTTGAAGAGTTCCTTGAAGGTCTCCCAAGTAAGTCCTTGCGCAGTAATTCTCGGCTCTGTGCGATACCACGTGAGTGCGATATCGAACATCTGACTGCCAGCGGCTTCTATCTGCAAGTTCTCCGGAATCTGGGTCAATCGCAGGCTCCTTTCTATATCCTCTAGCCAGTCGTCAGCGTAGAGTATTCCTTCGGTGCCTTTGAACTCTCGAGGCATCATCCTTTTGAAGTCCACTATAGTGCCTGATCTCTGCTGCTGGCCAGAAAACTGCTGGTACTGTGCTACTCTCTCCAAAGCTTGGAGAGTCACTTGATGAGCATTCTCCATGTTTTCTTTCATCAGCTCGGTTTGTGCCTGGTGCGCTTCTGCTTGCACCCTCTGAGCCTCAGCTTGAACTCGCTGAGCGTCTGCCGTCACTCTCTGGGCATCTACCATGCCTTGGATCAAGGTAAACATCTGCGTCCCGTCAATAGGCAAACCTCCAGGAATCGGAGTCGATGGAGGAGGAAGGTTGTCCGTCACAGCTGCGGCAATCCTCTGAACAGGTGGAGGAGGAGGATCACCTACGTGCATTGGAGATGTAGGAGGAACTACTGCTGTCTGTCCCTCAGGTGGAGAGGTGGCAGACCCCTCTAAAGCTGATGTTCCTGCTCTCATAGATCGTGTCTGCGGTGACATCCTGAAGACAGATCCCAAATAATCAATTTAGGCAAAAATGCGATATCATCAAGGAAGGACAGTACAGTTCTAAAGAAGCAACATTCAAGATAAAAGATTGGAAATAAACCCTAGTTGATTGCACAGGTCAAAGATGCATCCAAGGTCTGATACCTCTATCCTTATAGGTACCACAGTTCTACTACAATCACACTCACTGCTAGCTTCCTTACCTACTGCAATCGCTGATACTAGTTATCCTTATCACTCAAGTGCATATCAAATGCAACACACCATACTAAGTACTGCACTCTCTAATACAACCCTAGATGAAAACCTAAGTCAGTTTGCAGTGAAATTACTATCATGCTCAAGCCAACAGATCCTTACACATGCATCTCATCTACTATATACTAATATATCTCTCTCTCTATAAGATTTTATCCTCAAATAAAATTCCTGAAAATAACTCCTCGAATAAATTTTAAAGTAAATGCATACACTTTCCTCAAGACCAATTATCTAAATACTGAAAAAACTTAATCACAAAAATTCCTTACAGACTTGTCTAGGTTTATTGAATCGAATCTGAATCCTCAAAAAGTTTTTGTAATAACATCTCAACTTCTAAAAATCCTAAAAATTTGCAATTTATTTTCAATCTTCAATTTAAAGATTTAAATCCACCTTCTGTAGTCCAATAGCTCTAATGTTAATCATTTTCACTGTCCTCATCTTCATGCGTCATCTGTTAATACCATAAATTAGTCTGCAAATTCATCTTGATATGAAATCAAACCCTACAATGGAACCAAAATCCTAACTTAATAACTAATCAACAACAATCAAATTCAATATCAATAAGTGAGAATGGAAGGAACAAGGGAATGATTTTAAATTGGAATTAAAATAAGATTCTCAGGGGTCATCCCAGGAATCTCTCAAGGAATTGTGATTGAGTATTCGCTCTCGCCCTAGTATCCTATGTCCTAGATCCTATCGCAGGCACGCAATAGTGTAACAAAGATGCCACACTACTACGACATCACACAACTCGCGAAGTCTGACCTGCATGGGCCACCACTAAAAACGTGTCACGACCCGCACCCGGTTTAGGGGCACGAGTGCGTGGGTACGTCCAGCCTACGCCGCAGCATCGGCGGTAGAACGCTGTCAAGGTCTTGATACTATCTAGCTAATGTCACACAAACATCCAATCTCCATAAGGAGGCACGGATGACACAAATAAACGAGCACATACTCAATCACAGGATTACAGCATGATAAGATAACGAACAGAAATTAAATACAACACAAGTCAACAAAGCAATAACTTAACTCAACAATATCCAAGTCTCATAAAAATGCCGGAGACAAATCCGGTACCAAAAGTTTACTAAAAGAACTAATCAAAAACTAGAAGAATTAGTGATTCCTGCTAGGCCTCCGAAATCACAACTAACTACCAAGTCTGCAGCTACTCACCATATGGTCCATAAAGTGTCGGACAGCGGTCCTCTAAGGCATAGTCTGGAAAAATGTTTCCAGTCAGGAAGGAGCAAAGCACAATCTTAAATAACAGTTCCATTTAATTGATAAGGACTATAAAGCAATAAACATGTCATGCTAGCTACTGAGAAGACAGTGAAATAAATATAATGGCAATTAAAGAGAGACAGGCAATGTAAAGAGACAGACAAATAGGCAATATGATACATTCAGTGCATGTATGAAAATAAAAAGAACAAGAAACAGTATCATATACGGGTGATGTAGTATATGATTTAAATAGGGAAACAATAATCTATTCTAAGTGTTTGAAATAGTAGTTTCAAAATGTGATCGGCTTGGGAACATGTACGATAGCTACAGGGCCTGGCTAATCATGGGTGAAGAGCATGATTAACACTTACAATTTTCTATACTACAATAAGAGGTTATGATCACATTTCTTACTAACTACTTCCCCGCCCCCAACTAGTACTGTGGATCCAACCATGACACATCACGATACACGAGCAAGTCCAGTCTATCATGTACGATGTCTAATATACATGTCGTGTATAATGTCAATACGATAATCAATGTAACATCTCATGACTGCAGATCCAAGCTATACTAGTCCGTGTAGCACAGTGTCAAAGATTCAGTTGTAACATTTCAGGATTATTGAAATTATAGAAATTATCAAGAAATTGGAAATTATCGGAGAATGTACTTGCCTTGGGTCCTTAGCTGGTATTTATGGATGTCCTGTTCCAGAGTATTCCCCTGGGTAAACCAACAGTCCTATAAACATATCACAAGTAAAACCACATTTGCATCAGATGCTACACTAACACAGTCTAAAAATACTGAGTTCGGGACTTCTCTAGGTATGATACTGGTCACCTAAGATCACCTAGTAGATTCACCAATTAACCATATTATCAATAATTAAATTAATACATATATATATGGTTATACCAAATTATATACAAATATGTATCACTGTATGTACATAAGTAAAAATATATTTTATTTATGTGAGAAAATATACATCACCCATTATTTAAGAATATAAACATTTATACATTTATATACACTAAATAAAATATACTCATACCCTATATGCACACAAATATATATATATACCAAATATACGCTTTTATACCAAAATACGTTTTTATTAAACATACCCATACAAAATATATATACACATATATACATTTGCACCAAAATAATAATTATACTATATTCAGGTAATTATACCAATTAAATATATATATATAATATTAAATACGAAAACATACCTTAACATAAATTATATGCAATTAGAGAAATTACACTATATTGTTATAGATATATATATATGTACACATATACACACAATACACGTATACGTATTTATATACACATATGCATATATATATTTACGTATACCCATAATATATATACTAGAATCATATTGAATATATATATATATATATATATATATATATATATATATATATATATATATATATATATATATATATAATGTTAAACATTAATTTAAATACATATGCTAATATATACATATACGTATACACTAGATGCCTACATACATACTTACATACAATTAATTATTAATAAAATAAATATTATACATTTACATATTTAATACACATAGTCTATATGAAAAAAAATAGAATACAATATTTAATATATCTCATTTAAATGTGTATATACCAATTTATCAAATACATACAATATATTAACATACACTATACTATACACATTAATTTATTTATATACAATACTTATACATTAGTTATATTAACATATGCATATATATATATATATATATATATATATATATATATATATATATATATATATATATATATATATATATATATGAAGAAGGAAAGAGGGGAGAAGGAAACTTACTATGGTTGGAGGAGCAGCAGGGAGGAATAGGGGAGGAGAGTTGTGGTGGTGATGGTGTTAGATGTAGGTGGTGGTGGTAGATGTTAATGATGGTGGTGGTTATAGGTGGCTGGCCGGATCTTTGTTGGTGGTGGTGATGTTAGATAGTGGAAGGAGGAGATGGAGATGTATGGTGAAGATGGAGGTGGTGGTGGTAGGAAGCAGCGGCCGGAGTGAACAGGGAGTCGGGGGTCGGGCTCGGTCGCCTGAGCGGATCGGAGAGGGGAGCAGGCCGGCGGGGGATGGCTGCACTGGTGGTGGTGGTACTGCTGCAGTGGGCCGGAGGGAGATGTAGGGTGGAGCACGGTGGAGATGTGGTGGAAATGCGGCGCCGGAGTCGAGTGCAGCGCCGGAGCACAGGGTCGGGCACAGCCGGAGGTCGGGAATTGGGAGGGATGAACAGTATTCCCTCCCCCCCCTTCTTTTGAATTTCAAATTCAAAACAAAGAAGGAGAAGAAGAAAGGAAGAAGAAGAAGAAGAAGAAGAAAAGAGAAGAAGAAAGGAGAAGGAGAAGAGAAAAGAATGGAAAAAAATTTAGAATGAGGGGGCTACGTTGCAGAGAGGTGGGGAAACCTAGGTTGTCTAGGGATTAGGGCTTATGATGTGACAAGACATTATATAGGGGAGAGGGTTTGATGAAGGGTGAGGATTTGACCCCTAGAATGAGGGGTCCAGATTTGTCATGAGAGAAAAATTAATTCATGTAGGAATGAGGGTGAGGGCTAGTTAAATAATATTAGGTTCCCTCATTGTTTAAACAATTGATTGTTGACACAAAATGCAAATTTGCAATTTAGCCCCCTTAAATTTGGGAAATTGCACAAACACATAAAATAACGAAAAATTTGGCGGGCGATTCAGTGTCCGGTGTTTTGTAGGGTCAGGGGGCGCTGTAAGTTTGGTGTGGGCTCAATTTGCAGGGCACTGGAATTAAATTGGGATTTCAGAATTGGTTAAAATAGTATCCTCAATTTAATTAAAAATAAATGCAAGTTGTGTTCAAAAATTAATTAGGAGTACATAGGGCCAAAATCAGGTCAGGTCATCAATACCAATAATGAAGAAGACTCAGAACAGAATATTACCCTAATTTGGGTTGCACGAAAAATAGGTCAAGATTGTCTCCAATTTAAATTGGAACGCACAACGATACAAAAATAGGGATTTATTAAATAACGTCCGCGACGATTTTTGTGCGGCCAGAATTAATGCACAGGGAGCATAATTATGAGTTACAAAAATAGCAGAATGGAAGGCGGGCATGTCTAGGGCAAGATGGTGAAATTTGTTGGAAGACAAAAGTCAGGGTAGCGCTCCAAATATCGAAGCAAAGGCAACGCGCAATAATTAATAAAAATACGGTAATCAATTACAAACTCCAAAAATTAAATTCTAGATAAAATAAATAAATACAGAACTCTATAATTCAGACATGTGGTCATCTACTGGGCTTCTAGGTCTAGTCTACTAGCTTAAAATAAATAAACACTGCATATAATATTATATTTAAATTACACATCACACATTTATTTAAAAATCAAATATACTATCATGCAATTACTTAATTGTAAATACCATAATATTAAATATTGTAAAAAGTCGAAAATACCCCTGTTTTCGGAATGTGGTAGTGACAACTCTGTCGCATAGCCGTTGACGGTCCTTCCCACCTGCTTGTGGTTGTTAAACCTCTACTATAAGTCATATTATGATACTGTATTGAAGTATCATGTCTGAAATCTCTTACTGAAGTCCGCCCATGGTATCAGCGCTGTCAGAGAAACCTCTTGAGCTCCCCACCAGTCTCGGGCCAAATCTAACAACTACAGCCTAACCACTACCACTCGCTCCCTCATCGGAACTCCTGCTGCCTCGAGTATGGCCTCAGTATCTTAGAGCCATTCTTCAGATGCAATCGCATGCTCAGTATCATAGAAGTACGGGAATGGAGATGCCTGAAGTTACTCACAGAATTATATAACTAAGAGCCAGCTCGCTCCATGGCCGTCTGAACTGACTGAGTGATAACGTCACTCTGTCGCTGATGAATCTCTATGAACCCCGTCAGAACGTTCATCAGTGCTCGAACAATATTTGGCTGCTCTAGCTAAACTAGCTGTACTGGTACTGCCAACGAATCGGGCTGAACGTGCTGCTCTGCCTTGGGATCTATCCTCGACTTTGCTTTTGAATGCTGAGGCTGAGCCCAAGGAATCGGCTGACCATTAGGACGCTGATTTTCCATCGTCTGGGCCCGAACGATCTGACCAGAAGGACCAGGAATAGTGCCCCTAAAAGTTAAATGACACAAGGATCAAATTGAGGTACATGATAGGGCTAGACTGGATACAGATAACATGTCAAAGGTCAGAGATATAGGATATTCCGGAAGAAGATCAAGGAAGATTGATAAAGGATTGTTGGACCTAGGAATGATTGTTGGCTTATAGTATTAACCCCTATATACAAGATATATGATCATCAAAAGTAAGATAGTAAAATATCCCAAACCATATATACATAGATGATCATTAAGCTAGTAATACAAAATAAAGAACTAGCAACAGTAATAGTCATACATGATCAACTCTAACTATAGTCTAGAATATGCTAATCATGTTATGCCCTGTAGATGATGTATTTGTAAGGCGATGTATCAGGTATAAAATATGAGCTAAACAAGTGCTCGGGACTAAATGCCTCAAAAGAATACATACAATAAATGAAAAAACAAAATAGAAACCCACTCAATCGGTCTGGTGCTCCTTGTGGTCACCATCTACGAGATTGAATGAAAGATCGTCTAGCTCTGCTAACGGATCTGGCCAAGCAAACAAGTGGGGTCAGACCCCAAATAGCAAGTACCACAAAGTAGGCCAAACTATGAACTAAAACCAGTATGCAACAAAGAGCTACAATATCCTAAGGCAATATGTAACTACCAGAAATAACATAACGGGTGCACCGAGAAACATGAAAGAAAAACAAGAAATATGTAAAGAAAATAGGACAGGTGAACATGTACAATGTTATGTCAGGTAAATTGGAACTGGTGGCATGTACGAGAGCATGATCATGGCAGGAATAGCATGTAAGTACATGAACAATACAGTAAATAGGAACACGAATCATGGCATAAGCATGAAGCATGTAAAGTAAACAGGACTAGAACTAGTACACGAACATGATCTGGCCTAACAATAAAATGGACTCTATCCCACAATCATGGCTAAGCAAGAAGTATGAATTGATACTTTAGCTAACTAGGGTTATCAAAACTCCTAATTACTAACAAATGTAATTTATAATTTCTGTACGGTTGCATGTCTTGCAGAATGTCGAAGCTAACCAAACGTCGGACATCCAGAAAGTATATAATAGTGGATACCCCACCTCGTAAGAGAGATGTGCACATAATCCAAGTCACACAACGGTGAACCTGAGTAGTCATTTATAATTTATCAGTCGACGGTGAGCTAGAATTGTGCCCTACACGACGGTATGCTCCAAATCCATATAGCGGATAAATATTGTCGAGGCACGGGACTTGCATGCAACCTGGAGATCCTCTCCTAATGATCTAATCATTAAAGCTAGTTATTAATCCTTAACAGTTTATGTCAGGATTCTGGGTGTGACATTGCGTAGAATCCATCCTAGACATGATGCTCCCCTCAGGGATGAACTAGATAAAACAATGATTTAGCAGACACAAGAATAAGGCTATACAAGAATACAACCAAACAGTTATTGGCATGACGAGCGTGCGCTATAACAAGCCATAATAGGTAATATACATGTCAGGTATCAAGAGTGCACTACTAGGAGTCACTGTCAGGTAGGTATGAAACAATGAGCATAAGTGCACCCCGACTAGTCACTATCAGGCATGTACTGGACGGGTGTATAATTGGTAGGTGTCTCCAAACTTTACCATGTAACAAATATCAGAGAAATTAGGTGTCCCCTAACAATACATGATGTCAGGTTTGGTAGCGATATAGAGGGTAGGTGTTCCCTAACTATACAGGTACCTCGGGTCTGGGTAATGTAGTAAAATAAAAATGTAAGACAGTAATGCACACAGCGCCAGGCAAGAAGCAGTAAAAAATTCAGTAAAAAAGTAAACACATAAAGAGTACATCACCGGTATACTGTTGGTATACACCAGTATACCGTCTGTATGCTGGTCAGGACATGGAAGGAAAAAATAAAGAAAATCAAGGTTAGGCAATCGGTATACCATCGGTAAACACCAGTATACCGTCGGTATGCAGGACAAGAGTTAGAAAAATCATAGCAGATTTTCGATTCCAACAAATTGGTATACCGTCGGTATTCACTAGTATATCGTCTGTATGCCAGATCAGGTCACAACAAGTTCTACGATTTCAAGTTAGGAAAAATCGGTATACCATCGGTATGCCAGTTCCCATAGGCAATTCTAGGAAAAGTCAAATCAAGACGGGTATTTCAGAACCGAAATCACGTTTCGAAAATAAAAACTGGTCCGGCAAGATGTCAAGTGTCACATTCGTTCCCTGAATTCGTATTCATGTACTTGGTTGTGTATTAAATTCTGTATTTTATAATTTGGATTTTTGGGAAAGGCTACCCGGGACCAGTAGCAACCCATTTGATAATTGCCATAAACCTGTATTTGGACCCGAACATAGATGGAATTCCTAAAACTAGTTCACTATTGAACCACTAGACTTGTATTTTCTTGGACGGTTGAGATGAGTTGGAGTCATGGATTCATGAGATGGATGGATGAGATTAAATCTTATCTCATATATATAAGAACATTTTTCTCTCTCTTCTTTATTCTTCACATTTTCTCTCTTTCACTTTTTCTCTCCTCCTCTCCAAAATTCAAACCCCCAAACCCTATATCTAGCCTAGGAGTTTTACTTTCTTATTCTCTTTGTAAGAGAATAAAGTTAGGGTTACCTAACACTTAAGGCAAGTACATCTTGCACAAAGTGGAAAAGCCATAATTTTTAAAATATTTTATTTCTTTAAAATTTTCTTGCATATTTTTAGCTTAAAATATGTATCTAGTGATCCTCAACAAATTTAGCATTTGGCATTTTTAATTTTGATGAACAGTTTGGAGTAGATCTAAGTTTCAAAGTTAGGATTTTACGAATTTCATGGATTTGATCTCTTCAAACTTAATAATTTTGAAAACTAATTATCTCATATTGTGGGGAATTAACTTTTATTCAATTTTGGCTTTTGAAACATTAAATTTTGAGTTAAAATAAATTTTTTATCGCCAAAACAAATTTTTAGAAT
Organism: Iris macrosiphon; assembly: GCA_036927795.1. Taxonomy (NCBI): domain Eukaryota; kingdom Viridiplantae; phylum Streptophyta; class Magnoliopsida; order Asparagales; family Iridaceae; genus Iris; species Iris macrosiphon. Next base: position 57,675,568 of record JAYESA010000004.1, read on the forward strand.
TTTTATGTCGGTTGAGGAAAAAGAATGACTTAAAACTTGAAGAAGTCCCCTGGCATACAAACTGTGCATAACCCCTACATAAAGACTGTGCAGAAGTCTCTGGCGTATAACTGCACAGAAGCCCCCTGCATATAACTGCGTATAAGTCCTTCCTTCTTCATATAACTGCACAGAAATCCTCCCCTTTCGTACTTTTTGCACATAATCATATTTTTGGCATAAAAAGTGAACATAAGCCCTCTCATTGCGTACTTTTTGCACATGATCCGATTTTTGCATAAAAATTACGCCAATAAACCATTTTGAGCCAAAAATACGCAAATGAGCTATTTTTGAGCCAAAAATACACGAGAAGCCTATTTTTAGCCATTATGACTATTTTGTACGCAAAAAAAAGCTATTTTAGCCTATTTTTAGCTATTTTTAGCCATTTTTTGACTATTTTGTGCACGAATTTGCTATTTTTGACTGTTTTGTACTCAAAAAAGCTATTTTTTTTGGCCTATTTGGACTATTTTTTACCTATTTTTGGCTATTTATGTCGATTTATGTTATTTTTTTAATTAGTTAGATTTTTTATCATTAGATTTCTTATCAAAATCTCGTGACCTTATATGTGATAGTGAATAAAGAACTTATATGTTTCCTTATTATCTGAATAATGACAAATGCTTGATGTTCACTATGATAGAATTATAGGCCCAACAAGAAATTTATAATAGAAGCACTGGTCGTATACCTGACCCGATATCCATGCTACAATATGAGCAGAGAAATTTTAGTTGATTTAACTAATTGACCCTAGATCTTGACTTAACTACTTGTGTCCATGCTGATACTCCTTAATATCGTACCGAGGTGTTATAACTTGTATTACGCACCAAGTGTGTTATTTTGCTCGTGCACCGAGGTGCTACATATACACTACGATATTATGTTATAAGTATATTCTTGTTACATGCTCGTTAGTACTAAAAATGAGGATTGAATGAAACCCCTGTAGCTAGTCAGAATAGTGTGGTTAGATTAGTTGATTGATTATTGCATTACACTCAGAATGAGTCCAAATTGGAACCGTAAGAACCAATACGAATTTTTCTCTAGCATACCCGTACTGAGGTATGACATATAAGAGGATAATTGTGACCACGACACAAGATTTCAGATAACCGTATGGTTAATTAGGTAACTAAAAGTTATAGCAGCATTATGAGGAAACGGATCCAGAAATCATGCATGCCGACCATGTCATAGATATTAATTATGGGATGCAAGGCTAGCCACCAAGATACTGTATATCATCCGTACTAGTTGAGTGCAGTATCCGGCCACTAATATTATTATAACCGAGCCAGTATTCCACTGTAGAGGAGAATTGGAACTGTTATTGAATAGTAGCCTTGCGAGAGACTGGTGCATTATATTTTTATTCATGTTGTATATTATTGGTTCGACTAGTCCTGCTTGAACATAGCATGATTTGAGGATCCAATTATATTACATTACTGGGGTTACTCAGACATCACCTAGAAAGCCGTAGGATTGATTGACTGTTTAATTAAATTTTGTTTGATTGTGTATTGACATCTATAAGTAGCTTAGGGACATAGACTATTGTGGCACGATGATTCAACCCTTGTTCTTGTTTGGTTGTGGGGTTGGACCGTTGGGTTATAATAGGTTATGGACCAAAACTATGATGCATATACCTTTGGTTTGACCAAATCTGTGGACTATACTCTATCTCGGTATAGTTCGGCACTACTTGTCCTTGTTTGGTTGTAGAGGTATCCTACTATTTCGATGACAGAATGCATGCCTCTGATTTGGCACAGGCCTTGCTCTCTTTTCTTGTATTTATTTAATTATTGGTTTTGTTTTTTCTCTTGTGCTTCCTTGTGGAACTTGCTATTCGGGACCTGACCCCGTTGGTTTTATTTGGCCAGATTTCATAGCGGAGCCGGAGGACTCTACCTTCTACCTGAATGATGGTGCATACCAGGAGCATGATCGACGGGGGACTTGAGTAGGTTTTCTTCTTCTCCACTTTAGTATTTTGTATCATTTTGGGCATTTAGCCACCGACATTCTTTAGCCGACAAGTTTTGTACATATTTGTGTAAATTCAGGCTGCAACTGATAACGACTATGTACTATTGACCTTGTACTAGATCGACATTTTGTAATAGCTAGTTCTTGACCATTTTGATAGAGCGTCGGGGATGTCTTACTGCTTTATAATAGGATAGCCGACTATTAAAAATAAATACTACAAGTATCTAAATAAATACATAGCACTCTAATAAATAAATAACTACTACAAACATCAAATAAATATTTATTACACACTAATAATAATATTATATTCCTAAAATTAACTAACTAGGCAAAATTATCAAACTACCCATATTTAGAAAAGTGAGGGTGACAATAGAAAATTGTACTTAGCTGCATGACATAGCTTTACTGCTCCCAAAGGTCAGTGTGGTTTTGGTATCAGATGCCCAGAGATTACCAATATGGCTATAGTCACAAAACTAGCATGAAGATTCCTCACAAACCCAAGGCACAATGAGTACTAGTTTTAACTGAGAAGTATCTTAGAAATAATAATTTATGGAGTACTAATATCCTACCTTGTTCTACTCGAATGGCATCCTTACAAGCATATCAGTTATCCTTAATAACATATGCTGGTCGGTTGGGGCTGGTTCCAAAATAAACATATGGCGAGATCATTGGGTACCATCAATACCATCCTTCATAGTTAAGGGCTTACATAGAGCTACCAATCTAGTTTAATATGTATGTAATCTCAACATTACGGACTCTTTCAGATGGAATATCACTCTTATCAACCAACTATTCCCGATCAATGAAGCACTGGCTATAACTAATTTACCTCTTCCTAGATCTAGCACAAAGGATAAATTAATTTGGGTGCACACAGATACTGGGGAGTTCAACACAAAATCTGCAAATAGACTCATTTATATCATTCCTTGAGATTACCCACTCATCAACTTCCAATGTAACAAAAATTCAAAGAATGGAAGAAACTATGGGGCAATGCTTCTATTTAATCCCATGTTCTTATGTTCATTTGGAGAGCACTAATTGATTCTTTACCCATGGGGGAGAACTTGCATAAAAGAATGCCACATAGCATCCCTGTATGCAAAGTATGCCAGGTACAAATTGAAACTCTTGATCATCTTCTCTTGTTTTGTTCTTTTACAGGTTCTACATGTAATAGATTGTAATACAATTCCTGTCCTCTACAAACAGGTACCTCAATCAAGACGTTCGTCAATCGCATCATTCAAGATGAAAATTAAGACATAATAAATCAATGCTTCTATCTAATGTGGTCTATTTGGAAGGTGGAAAATAAGTTTATCTTTTCGAACAAACCTATTTTTATTGTCTTCAAAGCTAGCCAAAGGTTATTGAATAAATTCCAAGGGAAACAGTCCATCCAAATGCAAGATCCTTCTCTGCCTCAACCAACTTCCAGAGATGCAGTATGGTAGCCTCCTCCATCGAATTCGTGGAAAGTTAACTTCGACGGAGCCTTCGTAGACAACTGTATGGCTGGGGCAACAGTTTGAAGGGATGACTCTGGATCTTTTAGTGGTGAAATATCAGCACGACAAGAGGGTGGATCTTCGATAGAGGCCGAGAGGTTGGAACTGGAATTAGCTCTCAAGCTCTCTAGAAGGAAGAACATCTCAAATGTGATTTTCGAATGAGATTGCAAAGTGATCTTGGATGCTATCACCAACAAGAATCTAAATATTCTATAGCATGCGCGGTATGTTATTGAAGAATGTCGTTCCATTATACATTCCAACATAGGGACAACATTCAGATATACTCTTAGAAATAACAACAATGTCTAGCAGCACACACTCTAATCTCTAACCATTCTACTATTGTCTCTATTTATGACAACTTACCATCTTGTACCTCTTCCCATATTAACCATGATATGGCCAAGATATGTACTAATATCTTTTAATGAAATATCTTTCCTTTTGTAAAAAAAATGTCACGAGACCATCGCTGAGAAGAGACAATAGTTGGCCGCAAAAGAAAAATTGAGGTCATGGACCGGCAGCTCAAGGATCGGGGATCGGTCATACTGTTGAATATTAGTCAAATGAACTAATATTCTATACTTTGTTTATAGGTGAAGAAGATAGTAAAATGGAGAAGTGAAACTTTTATTCAAATTTTTTGCTTTGCTTGGCTTGAATAAAATGAGATACAATAGCCCACCTTTTATAGGCTTTACCATGCCATACCAAGAGACACAAAACTTCCAACTTTAATTCTATGACTCTTTCACTTCATAACCTATGACACTTTAATTCCATTACTTTTTTACTTCATAACCTATGACACTTGCATTTCTTTCAGTTTTTTATTAATTAAAGCAGCAGTTTTGAATTTGCAACAACATGGCCCCCTCAAATCAAAATTAACTTCATGCCGAGCATGTCTCTTAGCTTCAAGAAAATTTCTTCTGATAATGGCTGAGTGAATATGTCTGCTACTTGTTCAGTAGTGTGGCAATGCTGGAGCTCTATTGTCTTTATCTTCACATGATCTCGAAGAAAGTGGAACCGAGTATCAATATATTTTCTCCTTCCAAAATGTACTGGATTCTTTGTAAGTTGAATGGCTGATTTGTTGTCCACAATATAACAATCGGCCCTTCTTGTGGATGACCCAGCTCCCTCAAAATATTTTGCAAACAAATAGCTTCACAAACAGTAAATAACGCTGCCACATACTCTGCTTCACATGAAGACAAGGCTATAACTCCTTACTTCTTGGAAGTCAAATAAAATGCTGTTAAACCAAGATAGAATACATAGCCTGTGGTGCTTCTCCTTTCATCTTGGTCACCTCCCCAATCGCTATCTGAATAGCCTACTAACTCTTCATTTTCACCATAACCATAGAAGAGACTATGGTTGAGTGACCCTTTGATGTATCTTAGAATCCTTTTCTCAGCTAGCCAATATGACTCCTTCGGTGACTCCATGTAGCGACTCACAAGTCTGACTCCATACATGATATAGGGCCTTGTAATCGTCAAGTATCTCAGGCTACCAACAGACTCTTGAAAAGAGTCGAGTCCACAAAACCTCCATTACCTTTTTTTGATAGTTTCATTCCTGTGGCTACTAGGATTTTCACTGGATTGGAGTTACTCATATTAAATTTCTCCAATATCTCCATTATGTACTTATTTTGGGATATAAATATTCTATTTTCTTGTTGTTGCACTTCAATACCAAGAAAGTAGGACATTAATCCATTATCCCTCATCTCAAACTCCTTGAACATGGATGACTTGATCTCCATAAGCATTTCACTGCTATTTTTGTGTATACTAGGTCATTAACATATAAGCAAATAATTAAAATTCACCTTGATAATTTTTCTTCATGTAGACAGCATGCTCATATGGGCATTTAGTAAAGCCATTCTGATGAAGATAGTTATCGATACGTGCATTCCAAGATCTTGGCCCCTGCTTTAAGCCATATAATGCCTTCTTTAGACGGTACACCTTGCTTTCTTATCGTTCCACTATAAAGCCTTCTGGTTTTTGTACATACACTTCTTCTTCAAGGATGCCATTGAGAAATGCTGAATTGACATCAAGCTGGTATATCTTCTAGTTGTGATGAGCGGCAAGTGCGATCACCAATCTTACTGTGTCAAGTCTTGCAACTGGTGCAAAGACTTCTTCATAGTCAACGTCGTACTTTTGTTTGTAGCCTTTGGCTACTAATCTTGCCTTGTATCGAGAAACTTCACCTTCAGCAGTACGTTTGATCTTGTACGCCCACATGATGCCAATAGATTTTTGGTTTATTGGAAGTGTTGTCAACTTCCAAGTATCATTCTTTCGGATAGCATGTATCTCCTCCTCCATTGTCGATCGCCAACAACCTTCTTCTACAGCTTCTTGGAAGGTGAGGGGCTCGTGGTCAGCATATAAGCAGAAAAGATTTGTCTCTCCATCTTCTTCTGCCTGCTCATAATTTTTTTTTGAGACTTCTCATTTTGATGGGACTCTGGTGTATAGGAGGTCTGTTGCTACTTCTTTCACCCAAACTTGGAGAGGTTCTTGTAGGAGAGAATGTGGCATGCTGAGGAGATGGTGGCATAGCTGGTGGAACTTCTGGTAAAGGCTCTTCGAGTTCATCAAGCACATGTTGCTATTTGGCCTTATCTTCATCATTCCAGTTCTATACTTTATCTTCATTAAAGATAACATCTCGACTAACGACTAATTTCTTTGTTAGTGGATTGTAGAGCTTATATGCCTTTGACTCCTCACTATATCCAAGAGAGATGCATTTCTCACCACGATCATCAAGCTTCTTCCTGTTGGACTTGGAGATATTTTAATATACAACACACTCAAATATTCTTAGGTGTCCAATATTTGGCTTGTTCTCGCTCCACGCCTCTTGAGGTGTCATATGTTTGACACTTTTGGTAGGACAACGGTTGAGTAAATAGGTTTTGCATGCCACAGCTTCCGTCCCGTCCAGAAATGCTTCGGTAGTCCTTTCTCTATGAGCATAGTTATTGTCATGTTGAGAATGGTATGATTCTTTCTTTCGGCGATCCCATTTTGTTATGGGGTGTATGTAGCAATGAATTGATGCTTTATGCCTTGTTTCCTGAAATACTCATCAAATACTTTCGAGGTGTATTCTCCACCTCGGTCAGAGCGGAGAGTTACAATCTTATAACCACTTTGGTTTTCAACAAGAGTTTTAAAATTATTAAATACAACAAAGGCATCTGAATTTTCTTTAAGAAAATAAACCCAATTTTTTCTGCTAAAGTCGTCAGTGAAAGTAATAAAGTATTTATGACCTCCTAACGATATTGGCTCTATTGGTCCACATATGTCAATGTGAACTAGTTGTAGATGTGCGATTGCTCTCCAAGATTTTTGGCTAAGAAAAGGAAGTCGTACATGCTTGCTGAGTATACATCCTTCACAAGTGTTGCATGGTGGCTCGATCCTTGGTAACCCATGCACCATGGTTGAAGAAGATAGTAGCTTTAAACTACTAAAATGAAGATCACCAAATCAAAGTTGCCACTTCCATGACTCGCTTTCCTTAGATCCATAGAAGCACTTCTCTGACTTTGTGTTAAGATGTAGAGGGAACATACGTTTGCTGGTCATTGGAACATGGTCTATAACTCTTCCATATGTATCTCTCAAGATGAGAGAATTATCTTGCATATGTATGTTGTATCCCTTCTCTAGGAGCTGTCCAATGTTGAGAATATTGCTTTTCATGTTAGGCACATAATAAACATCAGAGATATACCCTTTCTTACCAACATTTTGATAGATTTGTATTGTCCCTTTGCCTTCAACTGGGAGCTTGGAGGATTCTTCCAAATTCACATTTTCGTGAATTCCTTTCTTGAGTTCCATGAACAGATCTTTCTTTCCACACATATGATTGCTCGCACCAGAATCAAGGTACCAATTTTTACATTGAGCATCTGAATCATCATGAGCAAGGAGTATGATAGAATCCTTACCTACACCATTTGTTGCTTCTGCAACAATGACTTGTTCATCATTTTTGTACCAACAGTCGGAGGTGTAATGTCTGAAGTTCTTGCAGTTGTAGCTTTGGATATTTCTAGCGGCACCACGTCCATAGGATATATATTCCTCTTCCTCGGTTGTATCCTCATCCCCGATCGCTGGAGTTTTGATACTCTTGTTGACTATGGCTAGGTTGTTGATGAGTACCACGCCCGCGGCCTCTACCACGACCACGGTTGGAGCTGAATTTTCTTTGATCACTTAGAGTCATTTTTGACTCTAATGCTTATTCCAATGCTGCATGTTTAGTATGCTTCTGCATCCTTTGCTCATGTACTTCAAGTGAACTCAACAATTCCTCAATTATAAGCTTCTTAAAGTTCTTAGACTCTTCGATAGCTACAACGACGTAATCAAATTTGGGAGAAAGTGGTCAAAGTACATTTTCAGTAACACGGATGTCATCTATCTTCTCATTGTTCCCATTGTTCCTCTTTAAGCTATTCACGATTACTAGCGATCATAAAAAATAATCGGACACCGATTCTCTATTCTTCATTTGAAGGGCTTCGAACTTGCCTCGTAATGCTTGGAGACGGACGCACTTCACCCGATCATCGCCTTTGAAGATGGAGACTAAAATCTCCCATGCTTGTTTGCTTGTCGTTGCTTCGGCAACTTTTTCAAAGGTAGTCTCGTCCAATTCTTGATAGAGTAGGAACAAAGCTTTTTTATCCTTCTTTCTCTACTCCCTAAGAGCTTTCTTCTTCTCTTCATTGTATCCAGCCTCTTCTTCAGCAGTGGATTTCAAAAAACCATCGGTGATGGTTTTCCACAGATCTTGAGACCCAAACAAGGCCTCATTTGGATAGACCATGAATCATAGTTATCCTTTAATAAGCTTGGAATTTGTTGCTGGACTATGTTGGAGCTCATTCTGGCTTTTATACCACTGTTGAATATTAGTCAAAGGAACTAATATTCTATACTTTGTTTATAGGTGGAGAAGATAGTAAAATGGAGAAGTGAAACTTTTATTCAAATTTTTTGCTTTGCTTAGCTTGAATAAAATAAAATACAATAACACACCTTTTATAGGCTTTACCATACCATACCAAGAGACACGCAAAACTCCCAACTTTAATTCCATGATTCTTTCACTTCATAACCTATGACACTTGCAATTCTTTCAGTTCTTTTTTAATTAAAGCAACAGTTTTGAATTTGAAACAACACATACAAGGGAACGGCGATAAACAACATGCACGGCCTGGCACAAGTAGAACCGCAATAATGCTAAGTTTACTACCAAATGCTTACAACCTTCTTACAACCCTCTCACGCCCTCCTCCTGCTACGTGGGCCACCTCCGGTTCCAACTCTTTCCCAATGAACGACTGCCACTGGCGTTTCGGCCACGTGGCGACCATACGGACAGTCATCGGTCCCACCTCTCCCCCCTCCTTCAATGGTCCTCTCCTCCAATGGCCGGCCGCCATGTAGCGGTTGTAAGAAGGTTGTAAGCATAAGATTGTAGGCATAGCACCACCCGTAGAACCGGTGGCATCTGATGCTAGACTGGCCGAGCTAGCATGGGTTACACGTGTCGAGGTACGTACGCACCAGTTCAGTGGTGGTAAGGCGCCATGAAACAAATGGCCCATGAACGCAATCTGTCATGTATATATAGATGCCAATTGTCAATGTGGCATCAGCATGCAGTAGCTGACAAACCGCTGATCGAACTACAAACACATTTGTCACCAACCTCGATCTCCCTCTCTCATGGTTTCCTTTGTTGATCCATAGCTAGCTAGATTCTCAAAAATTTCTCAGATCACAATAGAGCACCTTCTCCGTACGTCACTCCAGTAGCTAGCCATGCCACTATCAAGCGAAACAACCAAGCCATCATCAAGCACTGCCAACCAAACCCAAGTCTTTTCGCTCGCCAACTCCAACCTAACAGTCCTCGGAGTCCCACTACTGACCCAAGTGCCCACCAACGTCTCCTTCCGCCGCTTCACTTCCGCATGCAGCAGCAGCAGCAGCACCTGCAGCTCGTCACTGCAAGCTCCCCTTCCCCTCCTCGAACGAGCCCACTCCTGCTCCCACAAGAACGGCTTCCTCGGCTTCGCCCACCGCACCCCCTCCCACCTCCTCAAGAACCCAATCGGCAGCTTCCGGAACAGACCCTTTCTAAGTATATTCAGGTTCAAGCCATGGTGGTCCACCATGTGGGTCGGTAGCGGCGGCTCCGACATCCAGATGGAGACCCAGTGGATCCTCTTCGACCTCCCCGAGCTCAACTCCTACGCTCTCATCCTCCCCTTGGTCCAAGGCAAATTCAGGTCAGCAGGGGAGCGAGGGATTGTTCATAAGTTATACTATAAAATTAAGTATATTGGCCAACTTGTATAGATATAATTCAAAACAAAAATAAAATTCAGGATCTAAAGTTTCCAATCGGATATGTTAGGGCATAAACTCTAAACTGGTATAAAATCCAGGATCTAAAGGCTAATTAGCCCATAAAATTAAGTATATGTATTCGCTCATCTCTAACTTTTGAATATGAATATGCTCATCAGTAATACTAAAATTTAAATTATTTATGAAATACTTAGAATATTGTCGGAAAAAAGTGTGTAGATTTTGGATGATTCTTGTTTGGTTCCGGCAGGTCCGCTCTCCATCCTGGAAATTCTGATGGTGAAGTCATGATATGGGCCGAGAGCGGCTCGGCCGGAGTCCAAGCCTCTTCGTTTGAATCCATTGCCTACGTTCACTTTGGCGACAACCCTTACGACTTGATGAAGGAAGCGTTTACTTGTGTAAGAGTCCATCTCAACACCTTCAGGCTGTTGGAAGAGAAGCCTCTCCCTCCGATAGTCGACAAGTTCGGGTGGTGCACTTGGGACGCGTTCTACTTACTTGTGGACCCCGTCGGAGTCTGGTACGGAGTTAAGGACTTTGCCGATGGAGGGATCGCGCTGAGGTTTCTTATCATCGACGACGGGTGGCAGAGCATCGCTTTTGACGGGGGTAGGGACGCTGAGAATCTCGTGTCGAGCGGGCAAAGGATGAAAGGGAGGCTGTACCGGCTCGAGGAGTGTGACAAGTTCATGAAGTACCAATGTGGGCGGATGCTGGCACCGGATGCGCCTCCGTTCGACCCGAAACGGCCGAAGATGATCATCGCCAAGGCAATCGAGATCGACCAGGCTGAGAAGGATCGCGACGATGTGAGCCGGGAAGGGAATACGTCCGAGGTGTCCAGCCTAGAGGCCAAATTAGAGGCTCTAAAGATGGAGCTGGACGAGATGAATGCCGCATACAACAATGTGAGCGATATTGGGGGAAGCAGCAGCAGCAGCAGCAGCAGCAGCAGTGGCGATGATGGCGGTATGGGACTGAAAGCATTCACAAGAGACTTGAGGAGCATGTTTCCGAAGCTGGACGATATATATGTGTGGCACGCTCCGTGTGGAGCTTGGGGGGGAACGATGCCCGGGGCTACCAAGTTCGGCTCCAAAGTGGTGGCTGCTGAGCTCTCACCGGGGCTAGATGGATGTATGGAAGATTGCGCGACGACGATGTATATAGAGGGTGGGATTGGTGTAGTCCATCCAAGCCAAGTCGCCGATTTCTACGATGCAATGCACTCCTATCTCTCGTCGGCCGGGATCACTGGTGTCAAAGTAGATGTCATTCAAGTAAAATCTCTCTATGCCCTTCTAATTAGTCTTGGAATTACATATCAGAACTCTCTGAATTGTACTGGTAGACAAATTCGTTCTGTTTTCTACAGTTGCTTGAAGTAATCTGCCAAGAATACGGAGGGCGGATAGAGCTGGCAAGCGCCTACTACAAAGGCCTGACAGAGTCGCTTATCCGAAACTTCAATGGAACCGGAATGATTTCCAGTATGCAGCAGTGCAACGACTTCTTCTTCCTCGGAACCTGGCAGACATCCTTTGGTAGAACAGGTTTTTTCTGCAATTCACAGACTGATCACCTGAAGTTAAAACTTGTATAGATAAAACTATTTTTCCATTAACTTGCCATCGATCATATACACTATAGCATAACTGCAATTCCCTTATAATGATGGAAGACTAACAAACACATTCATCTGCAACAACAGGGGACGACTTCTGGTTCCATGACCCCAACGGGGATCCGATGGGAGCCTACTGGTTGCAAGGGCTCCACATGATCCATTGTGCTTACAACAGCCTTTGGATGGGCCAGACCATACTGCCGGACTGGGACATGTTCCAGTCCGACCACTGCTGTGCCAAGTTCCACGCCGGATCCAGGGCCATCTGCGGTGGGCCGATCTACGTTAGCGACTCGGTCGCTCATCATGACTTTGATCTCATCAAGAAGCTCGTCTTCCCTGATGGAACGATCCCCAAGTGTATCCATTTCGCTCTCCCGACCAGGGACTGCATCTTCAGGAACCCTTTGTTTGATGGAGAGACCATTCTTAAGATTTGGAACTTGAACAAGGTAATTAATCTATTCATAACCCCTATAAGATTAATCGCATGTTATAATATTACTTCTTCAAAGAGAATCAAAGATTTAAGTGAAACTGTAGACAATAGCCATCTCATTAAATTATAATTATATGATGTTTTAGGAGGATAGGGAAATTAAGGGTCCCCTCCAAGTTCTTGGAGGCTATAGCCCCAGATCCTCCGTTTAGATTAAGATTTGGTATGCTTAGTTTAAAATCGTTTTTCGGTAGCCGGTGAAGGCTAGCAAGTAGCAGTAACACTACAAGACTTGCTCACCTCCGACCCGGCAGTCTTTCTGTTCTGAATTGTATTGTAGATTGACGGGCTTAGTTCTGTCAGATGGATTGGTTTTTTAGATAAGGTGAATTTTTTTTGGCAGAAGTCACCCAATACTAATCAATTACTACTATTGTACTCTATTGTTATTTAGTTTTAGGATTTTGTATAATATTAAAAATTTGTGTTTAGATTTCAATATTGTCCGAGAGAGGATTTTGGTCTCGTACTAATGGTTGAATTGGATACTCTCTCCAAAATAGAGATCTAAATGCAAAATTTGAATATTATACGTGACCCTAAAACTAAAAAAAAATATGTGAGAGTTGTGTGATTTAGATTATTTAGTTTTGTCATGGCTAAATGAAAATGAGACTTGTGACATTGTTGTTTAGACACAACCCTTCGGAACTGCAAGCATTCAACAATGCTACCAGGACGAGAGACTTGTGACACTGTTGTGTGATTGCTGAGATCAGAATAAAAGCAAAAAAATAATGTCACAAGTTTTATTTTCGATTGGTCATGAAGAAATTAAATAACCCAAGTCACATAATTTTCACCATGCAAAACTAAATAACCAAAGTCACACAATTCTCAAATATTTTTGTTTAGTTTTAGGTCTCATATAATATTCAAAATTTACGTTTAGCTCTTCATTTTGGACGGTCAACAAACTCAATCTTTAGGACGAGACAAAAATTCTATTCTGGACAATATGAAAACTTAAACGCAATTCTTTTACTATTATATGGCTTGTTTTGTTATCATGTTGTCGTCCATACCACTTCATGTTCTTCCTAAATTCTACCATTCGGTCCTGGTAATGAACAACATGGAATACCGAAAACATGGTTTTGAACTTGATGGAAGGTACTCGGACTAATTTCAAGATGTTAATAAAGACATTTAATACATTATATTGTTGATCAAACTGTCATGGGTTCGCTTATTTTTTCTCACATTTTCATTAACTTTTAGTTGGATCCTCAATTAACAGTTTGGAGGTGTTCTCGGAGCTTTCAATTGCCAAGGAGCAGGTTGGGATCTGAAGGAGCACAGGTTCAAAGGCTACTCGCACTTGTACAAGCCGGTTTCTGGAGAAGTTCATGTCAAGGACATCGAATGGGGCCAGAAGCAAGAAACATCCGAGATGGGAGAAGCCGAGGAATACGCAGTCTATCTGAACCAGTCCGATGAACTAGCCCTGATGTCCCCAGAGTCCGACGCAATCCGTATCAGTGTCCAACCATCTTCCTTCGAGATATTTAGTTTTGTGCCAATCAGAAGGATTCAAGGTTGCGACGATGTAGTTAAGTTCGCGCCGATCGGGCTGACGAACATGTTCAACAGCGGAGGTGCCATTTGTGGAGTAGAATGGATTGGTGGTGGTGCGAGGGTCATTGTGAAGGGTGGGGGGAGGCTGTTGGTTTACTCTAGCGGGAAGCCGAGGGTCACTGTGAACGGAGCTGCTGTGGGAATGGATTGGTCTGCTACTGATGGGAAGTTGCGGGTGGATGTGTCTTGGGAGGAAGAGAGGGGTGGCATGTCTGAAGTGGTGTACGTTTACTGAGAACTTAAGGGCATCTCTACCAATGGAGAAATAATGGCCAAAGGCCAGGGTGTTTTTGGTGACATTACACTATGCAACCGCAATTTCTTAATGAGAATTTTTGAGTTGCGTCTCACTATTTTTTAATCACAATTCAAGGTATATCCCACTCAATTATCATAGTACATCAAACATCTCATTTTTGACGGAATCCACCAATCACTAACGGTCGACTAAAATTTATGACCAAAATACCATTCTCTGTTCCATCTCCTTCTCTCTCCTCCCTCGTTCTCCGGCAGATCTCTTCCCTATTTCCCCGGCGCCGGCAACTGGAGGGAATGGGATGGGTGGGGGGGGGGGGGGGGGGGGAAGGGAACAGCGGCGACGAGCAGCATCAACCAGAGGGGAGTTATGTGGCGGCATCAGTTGTCGTCGTCTTCGTCATCTCATTCTTCCTCCTCCTCCCATGACCATAAACCCTAACCCTAGGGATCGGATCGGGGTGGGGGTCAGTGCAGCGGGGAGGGGGGAAGAGGAGGCGCACGTCGGAGAAAAGAGGGGACACTACAAAAAATACACTGTATTAGCGACGGAATTATCCGTCGCTATTTATATTTAGCGACTGATTAGTGACGGATATGTTCTGTCAGAATAATTAACGTCGCTACGGAAATTTCGTCGCTAATTCGTCGAGCGACGGAATGAGCGACATAAAACTAGCGACGGATCAGTGACGTATAAATTTTGTTGCTAAACTTTCTGACTACTTACCAACATAATAGCGACGGATTATGTGAGCCAAAATTTGCCAAATTTTCAGAAGGTCTTGCTATTCAGGGCTCACAGAGTTCGTCGCTAAGTCATCACTCTCAGTGACGGATTAGCAACGGATGTTTGCGACGGACTCTGATACATGTTTGGCACATTTGTGTGTATCAGATGTTTTAGCGACGGAATAGTCCGTCGCTAGGTAGTCGCTGGCATGAGAATTGCCTTGTACCGATCCGCATGACAGAAAATACATTTATTTTTATCATTGTTCTCCTTATAGTACAACATGCAACCGTTTCGATAATAATCTATCTTTTCGTAGCCTAATCCGAGTTTCCTTATCATCATCTTTGACTTGTAGAAGTTATCAGGCAACTTATTCGATCATTTTGACAACAACTCTCTAACAAACTAAATTATCCAGTCGTAGCATTCCTGCACTAAGTTAAAATCAGAATTTAGGTTCATCAGCCGCATCACCACCGACATGACAGAATGAGAATCACAACCCAAATATAACGAAGTATTGGCATTTTTTAACATATCATAAAATTTCTTCGCATCAGGATTAGGATCCTCCGGATTAAAACATTGACCGGCCGCATCAAATACCAACTCATGCGTCATGTTTTGCTATCGATATTCAAAGTTATCTCCGAGAGTGGACTCTTCTACCTCTGTAGTGAAGGAGGAATAATGATATTGCGAAAACAAATGTTCTCTTTGAGCCGTCCACTCCTTGTAGTTCGGTACGAAACTCTTCTTGTAGAAATGCTCCCTAACGAGATCCACCTCTTTGAATGGTATATTACGACATTTGACACAAGGACACTTGATGAGTCTCCCATCCAAGAAATGAGGTTGACTACGGGCGTATTTGAGAAATTTCTCAACTCCCGCCATGAAATCATCTGTCAAACCAATCCTACTCTCATGACACCGATTGTACATCCATGATCGGACAACTAAGTATTGAATCATTGATTCTACATGTACCATATATATTAATTCAAACAATATGGATTAATTAGATTCAAGATGAGTTAAGATATTTGCTAAATGATTAGTTAGTTAGGATACTTGATGTAGAAGCCTCATAAAGAACTAAATATTGTTAAAGCTAGAGTTATGATACTTGTTTTACACATATCCAAAATCATACTTCCTCAACACTCATCTGAATATGGCCGATACAAGCCTTAGCATAGTAAGGTTGTAAAAGAAAGTAAAAAAATAAACTTATCTATAACTTGTAAACTAATCGGCAAGGGTGACTACTATTTCATTCAATTTCAAAACTACTAAAAAATAACACTAAAAATACTTAAAATTATGCCTAAATATATGAAATATATTTTCTAAAATGTTATTAATTTATTAATAATCATTTGTTTTTCAATACAAAAAATCTGATACTCTGACCTGTAACTGACGATATGGCCGATACTTCGATTCGCAATTATATATCTACTTTTAAGTACTTAGTACCTAATTATAGTAACTAATAATTACTATTCATATTAGTACTCTAAAGTATAACTATAAACGACTATAATACAATTCGATTTTTCGATCGATTTATTTGCGCTTTTTTCTGATATATATAGTAACTAAATATACCAATTTTTTTTAAACTGAACCGAATAATGCTCACCCCTAACTGTGACAGTGTCTGTGTCAAAACCTATATACAACAAACCCAAATCGTGTCCATGTCTATATCAAGAAGAAATTTTTTGTAATCAAGACTATGTTTGTGTCATGTGTCAGTATTTGTCTCATGTTGGTAAATCTAATTCAATTTCAAAACTACTAAGAAGTTTAACCTAAATCAAAACTATCTAAAGCATGTCATATCATATATATCACATTATATATATGTTACCTCATAATTTCTCAAAATCTTCTTTCTATTTTTTGCAAGTCCACATTTGCTTAGTTCATTTATTGGTTATATAATTAGGGCAATATATTTGAAACATATTCTTGTATTCAAGCGCACAATAATTTACTGACACATTTCAAATCCTTAAATCTAATATTTTTTTATACAACTAAGGCTATAATTTGTCTATGTCAGATATTGTGTCTGTGTCCGTGTCAGAATAAGCTATAGAGATATTATGTTTCAATATATCAGAATGTACTATCTCATATCTTTTTAATCTTGACTCTTTTCTAGTATGATTTTTTTTAATTATAACTAACAAAATTCAAATTCGGCGTCTGTGCCCAAAGTATCGCGCATATCTGTACGTGTCCGTGTCTAGTATATCGTGTCCGTGTCCAGTATATCAAAAATACCAAACCATTTATTTTCTTTTCATGTCCATGTCTAGCGTATCATTTATGTACGTGTGTCCAGACCCCCACAATCCAAATATAATAATTAACCAAATCGAAAGAAGGGTTAGAGTTGCCTTAGCCGGAGGAGAAGGCGATCTGACGGAAGCGGACATGGTTGGGGGTAGAGGAGGAGGGCTCGGGGGTCGGACGCAGGAGCGGAAGGATAAGGAGGAGGAGGAGGAAGAGGAGAGGGCGTCGGACGCCAGAGGATGAGGAGGCGAGGGCGAGTGAGGGGGAGGGGTGTAACGCCCGCAACCGCACGGTGCGTTACGCTGAGTCGGATTGAATGAAACAAATGCTGGATACATTTGATTTGTTGGATTTTATAAAGAAGTATTGATTGAGTTGTTTCATGTGCAGATGGCTAGCGGGTTCAATGGAAATCAGGTGTTCGTTCAGAGGAGTACTGAGATAGCTGAGTTGGAATGATAATGCCATCTTCCTTAGTCCGATCGGTCGGATGATTTGTAGAGCACAGCCTGCTCGCACGGTCATACCAGTTGAGTAGATCGTGCTTGCATCGGACCACGGGTTCAAGGGATTGGCCGTATCGCCAGGATAGGATGCCTAACGGGATCAAACATTATGAGTGGACTCTTTCCCTTCTCCTCTACTCCTTCATGCCTAATAATATGGAAAACACGTAAAAGGCTTGAACACTTGGACTGAAATATTGGGAATCATACACTGAGGCGTGCATAGAGTGTACGTCGTTTGCTTGGTAGAATTGTGGCTTGAAATGATTTACGCGTTGGATAGTTGGAGCTAGAGTTGGATATTACATTTGAGGCAGTCGGTTGAATAATTGGGATTATGCTTGGACGATTGGAATGATACATCGAATATACATTGGGAATATCGAGAATTTGGGCGAGCGAGCGTGCATCCGTGCACGAGTATCACTTGGTCGCTTTGTCTTGCAAAGCAAGCAGTTGTGGATCGAAATCGAACAACTGCATCGGCGAGGGTGTTGTGCCGCTTGATGGGGGCATTGTGCCACGAATGGGGTATTGTGCCACTGATACGGCATTGTGCCATGGGTTTGCTATGAGCATGGGTGTTGCACCATTGGAAACACTTTGTTGAGAAGAGGCATTGTGCCTATGGAAATACTTGGGATTTGGTTCCTTGGGCAATATATTGGAAGAATGGTTATGGATTCTTTCGTTGGATATTTTGGTTGGATATTTGGTTGAACGAGTCTAGGATCGTTTGGTGGGGCGAGAATGTTCGATCCTCTCGTCATACCTACTTGGTGTCTGCATGTCACGGACAACCTGTATTGCACAGGGTTTGGTCTCCTCGAACGGGAAGGCTCCGGGGCACCGGGACCGTTCGGCCATGGAGGAGACAACTGGGTAACACGTCTTGGGCGCGGTGCCAGCGGTTGGATGCGATCCAGGTGGGTTAGCTACTTAGCGCTATTTCGAATAGAATCGTATTTGATCAGTCCGATCAAACATCCTTTATGGCTTGGCCAGTAACTTCATATAGATAAGAGTTGGTTTGCTTTACTTTGGTTGGTTTGTGCTTCGCGTAGGCGCGGCCATCTTGCCTCGGCAAGAGTGTGCACTTTGGGATTGGATTGTATCAAGTTGGTTGAGGAAGGATATTGAGGCTTGGTTGATGGTTCGACATGTTATCGTGTTGCTTGGACTTGAGCAAGACGGGTTGCATGCTAGTTTCCCTCGAGTTGGTTATATATTGCTTGTCGCTTGGTTTGAGTTGAATGTTTGCATGCTTAAACTGCTTTACAGCTTTCCTTAACATGTCATCCCTATGCCATGAAATGAATCTAGGATTCAACTAGAAAGATCACCATATAACTTTTTGCATTCACTATTTTACTTAGTGTCGGCTTAGGCGAGTGGGTTACCCCGCTCACCAGTACGGTTGTGTACTGACCCACGTTTGTGGGCATTATTTCAGGTACACAGGCGTAGTGGCGCTGCTTGGATATACGAGGCATAATGTATGAACTGTAAGTACCTTTGTGGGCTAGAGAAAAGAGCAAGAGTATTTTATCGTCTTCGTGGCATCGCCTTTGTGGCATTGCCTACGGAACATTTCATTTGGACCTTATCGTGAACTTCGCTGCGTATTACTCTGATGTGTGCTTGGTACACAATACTTGACTTCCGCTGCAACTTGGTTGTTTCAATGATAATATTTGGTGTTTGACAATATTGCCTTGTACGAGCGCAACTCCAGGCTCGTACGATATCACGTCCCGATGAGAACAATTTTCCTGCGGGAGAGCTGTAAACGTGGTGATTCACGTTCAGCAGGGGCCATCGAGCTTGCGAGAGATTGGGGCATGACAAATTGGTATCAGAGCGCCTGGTTCATTTCTCGGACTTGGTCCTTCGTTTTATCACAAACTCTAAATAGCTTCCGCGTGTCGTTTAGCTCTTGACTCTACTCGGTGCCGCATTGGATGTTTTATGCAATAAGTCTATATATTGCTGGTTGTGGCTGCATTTTATTCTTAGTTACGTTGGCTTTGTTGATTTTTATTAGATCGCTTAGCCTCATTAGGCGTTGTTGGTTGGCGTTGTTGCATTTGTGCAACAAGTGAGAGCTTTCGTTGGGTTGGCTTGGCTTGCCGTTTGGGGAGATTCTGATTGTATCAGTGGATCAGTTGGTTGACAGACAAGATTTGGTAATACGACATATTGTGAGTAGAAACATTCGATGAGAATGGATCGTTGCACGAGTTGCTCGTGTAACGGCTGTGTTGGATAGAAGTTAGAATTTTGGCTGTGGCGCATCGGTTGAGCATGTTTGAGTTTTGGGAATATCAGGACAGTGTTGCACGAGTTGCTCGTATAACAAATGTGTGGAACCATTAAGTATTGGGTTGGACTACTTGGAAATACGATCGTTGCACGGGTTGCTCGTGTAGAGAAAGTATCAGACGGTTTGATAATAGCTGGAAATATTGAGAATGGAATATAGCACGAGTTGTATCGTGAGATTGATGGAAAGAGTAAGATGGTTCACTGGTTGGTTGGGTTTTTGTGTCAGACTGAAGTTGGGTATGGCAGGATCTCGCATAAGGGATGGCTAGCACGGATCTTGGATCAGTGCAAAGGAATTGTAATGCGAGTAGCGACTTGATTCGGAGTGGTATATGGGATACCATGTTTTGAGCAAGGCATTGAAAATATTTTGGTTGGACATCTATGGAAATTTCCTGAACGGACTCGGGTAATGGGAATACAAGTTGGTTGGTGCACATTGACTGAGTTGGGAAGAATGAAAAATAGAGCAAGTGAATATTGAGTTGAGCAATCGAAAACGGACTTGTGCAAATGAAAGTATAGTTGAACTTGAGAGATGGTCGAGATCGGAACAAACAGTTGGGATACGCTTGAGCGAGCGATGGGTGAATCGAATGATAGCGAGCACGGACTACGATTTTGGGCAACACATTTGAGCTGTTGGTCGAGTAATGGAATACGATCTTGGTTTGGAGGGGCAATACGATGGTTTCTGGGAAGACGTGGACGGATTGTGGCAACAACGGAAGGCAAGATTGTGGCGGATGGACTTTTGAAGATAGCTAAATGTGGAAGCAACATTGGAGCAAATCACTGTGCTTCTCGAGCAAGTTGGACGTGCATTGTGGGACGCGGCAAACGGATATGAATTGGAGCAAGTCTTTGGTTTTAAAAATTATTGTAGTGGTAGTGCGAGAAGTCGAACATGGCAATTCAGAAATTTGATGGAATCATGGCAGAACGACGGATTGATGGAAGACGGTTTCAAGGAGCGCAGTTCTCGAATTGTGGCTTGGATAGATAGCAAGACTCTAGGTGGTTAAGCGGCATTGGTTGACAGATCAACAGAGGT
This sequence comes from Iris macrosiphon, assembly GCA_036927795.1. NCBI lineage: Eukaryota > Viridiplantae > Streptophyta > Magnoliopsida > Asparagales > Iridaceae > Iris > Iris macrosiphon. Next base: position 57,696,503 of record JAYESA010000004.1, read on the forward strand.
AGTGCATGTAGTTCTCGGATTCGAAAGTTTGCTCGGATGGAATGGTTGGAGTATGGCTCAGATTTGCAGAGGAGATATAGCATGGTTCATAGTAACTGTCCATCGTGATGATTACAATTATCGAGCGTAGCTTCGGGACAGCTGACCCTAGCGACTTGCCCGCCAGATCAGAGATTGAATATGGTAGACCCATAGAACGACCCTTGAGGCGGCGTATTTGGGAATGCGTCGAGGGCAGATGTGAGCAATAAGATTTGGCTTATTGACTGAGTGTTGGATTTGAGAGACCCTTGGGATAGCCTTCAGCTGAAGATGCAGCCAGAAGATCGAAGCGATGGTGGGATTGGCCTAAGTCAACTGATGAGATTCAGAGTCGCAGATTTTTATCGATGGCATCGCCTCTGACTCATCGTGCCCTGGAAGGAAATAACATTCATATGAATTGACGACTGTGAAACTAGCTTGTGAAGTTAAAGCAGCGGCTCGTTCGAATCAAATCCTTGCGAATACTGGAAGGGACAGATTTGCCTCAGATTTATAGGATGTCTCAGAACTTAGTCTGGAAAGCGTGCTCGTTCAGAAGGCAAAGGTGATATCCTATGCTTCGAGGCAGTGGAAGCAGCACGAAGAACTATTCCATGTGCAACCTAGGAATTGTGGCGAGTGTGTCCATGTTGAAATCGTGGCAACACTATCCCTTTGGCCTGACAGCAAAATCTTCGTGGATCACACGAACCTCAATATAGATGTTCACCCAGCGAGGTATTGAGATTGAGGAAGAGGTATTGGATTGAGCTGATCTAAGCAAAGTTTATATTTCGGTAAGTCGCCTAGTTGGGGTAGTATCAGTTGAGATGATCGTTCGGTGCATGAGATATATTTGGAGATGTTGCTAGTGCGAATTCAAAAATAGTTAGATGGATTGAGTTGGAACACGAACTGATTGAGTCGGTGGAGAATTATCATAATTGAGAATAGTGCTCAAGCGAACATGTTGGAATGGAAATCATGATTGGTTCAATTGGGAGTAAAGCAAATGGATGCCTCGAACATAAAGATACCCTTGTAATGTAGTGCCTCAAATCCCGATCCGACCGGGATGTGCACTACGTAATTGGGCTTATGGCTAGTCCCTCTGAGTCGTAGCTTAGATCTTCGGCATCTTCTTGTCACGGACGAAATGCGATGATCCTTTCCAACTCATGGAAAGGCCTCTATTGAAACGAGTCCAATAGTTTTCGTGTTTGGTTGCTTGGTTTTCTTGATTGCCGCTTTGGGATTTTGATTTGGTGTTGCTTTCGATTTGCTTAGTTTTCACTGCTGGTTTTATCGTTTGGAGCTTTGATTCTTGGGGAGTTCGGCAAGGAAGGATAGGCAAGAATTCTAATTGGTGCTCGTGCTGTGCAGGTCCGCGTAACTGACGTTTGATCGTCGCTAGGCGGGATTCGTGTTTCAGCTACCTTTTTCCTTAACCAGTGAGTGGTTTGGACCCTTCTTTCCTACTTCTTCACGCCCACATCTCTAATATTTCAAACGTTCACTCGATGATGCCCGGTTGGACGCCTAGGAAATCCTTGTCACAATGCATGCCAGCCACTAAGAAAGGAATATGGGATTTGTAGACTAATTTTACTATATGCTTGCACCTTATTTGAGTTGTTTATAAAGGGAATTGGTCGTTGGTGGCGGCCTAGTGCCTCGGACGGAGTTTGGACCTATGGGATACCAAAATCGGAACACCGCATTGAGAAAATATGAACTGTTGCATGAGATATATATTGCTTCTTTACTTCTTTGTTTATTTCGATGTATTGTATGATAATATGAATTGTTCATGTATTTGCATGGTCTGGGACAACTTGTGCACAAGGTTTGGCATTTCCTCGAAACGGCTTTCCGGGGCACTGGAGCCGTATCGATCCGGAGGGAAATATTTGATTCGTGCTCGTCACGATGCATTTCGGGACCTCCAGCAGGGCTTGCTACCCGGGCTGATAGGGCGCGCCGCTAATGCTTGAAATATGTCCCTAAGGTGTCGATCACACCAATGACCGCATAGAATAGAACACATGCTAAGTTATTGTCTTGTGCAGATGGTAAGTATACTTGTGTTTCGTTGCAGGGAAGGCGTGCATCGGTTGAGTAAGCAATCGATGCACTCGTTTGATTCAATGCTATTTTCATTCCTATCAAAACATGCAACTGATATGAATTGAATTCACTTGCTTCTTTATAGAAGTTCATCTTAATGCATGCTCGCCCCTAATAAGCTAGTGTCGATTTAGTCGAGTGGGTTCATCCCGCTCACCAGTACAAGTTGAGTACTGACCCACGTTATGGGCAACTATTTCAAGCACTCAGACGGTGCCACGCTAGTGGATAGACGAGGAGGCGTTAGGAGCACCTCTATATTTTGAAGTATAGTTAGAGTCAGATCATTTTGGAGGCTTGGACTTTCAACCTATACAAGGGCGTAATGTATGAACGACGTGGACTATCTGATGGAGCGCGCCCTGCCTTTTGAGTTATCTGTTGTAATGCAAATCAAGTAGCCGAGAGGCGCATCAATGTAAACTCTATGTAAATTACTCTGAATTATCAATGAAAAAGCATGTTTCTTCCTGCACTTGTGTTCAAATCTCTGTGAATGTGTTTTCTAAATTGTGTTTCAAAATGGGTTCCTATAACTGCAAGTTCTTGCCTTGTACGAGCGCAACTCCAGGCTCGTACGGCATCACGCCCCAGCGAGGACGAATCGGTTCCGTGAAGGATCCAGCGAGGACGATTGACCCTTTCGGGATTGGGGCGTAACATATTGGTATCAGAGCCTAGGCTTTACTTCTATGGGATTTCAAAAGATTATAAAGGACTTTGATGCGCCTCTCAATTGAGTTGCGTTCGGCGTCCGCTGCATGAGATGAGTCGCCTATACAATGAGCCCATAGATACAAAATCTATCATTTTTGGAGTGTTAACAAGCTACTCTCTTTTGTAGCCATGGCAAAGAAGAACACTGCAACTGCCAGCAGTGCTCAACCCATTCAGAGCGATCCAGCAAGCTCTGGAGAATCCGCAGGAGCGGGTTCAACTGGTATGGCAGAACAGCTTATGCACCTCATGGAGGCGCAGCAACAACAAGCTGTTACCCAACAAGCTAACATACAAGGGTAGTTTGCTTCTTAATAGAAGCAAATGGATACAATGATGCAACTGATTGCATCCCTGGTACCAAGCAACGGGGCAGCCGCATCGACGCCTGTCACGCCGCCAGCCGTGGTGGTAGAAGACGAGTCGGAAGAGACTCACCCTCCAGCAAGGAACTCCTGCCGTGCGGCAGAGTTCACAAAAATGTATCCGCCAACGTTCAACGGAAGAGCCGAACCGGACGTGGTGATGGGGTGGATTGCTAAGCTGGAAGGACTCTTCAACCTGGTTGGCATTAGGGGATCCAAGCGAGTGGCCTGTGCATCGGTTCAGCTGGAACTGCGTGCGAATGATTGGTGGGAGGCCATGAAGCAAGGGATTTATGATGCCAATCCCAACTGTAAAATTACTTGAGAAATGTTCAAATCTGCCTTCATTGAACAATATATTTCCCGAGCCGTGCGTCAACAAAAGGAAGACGACTTCAGTAATCTGGTGCAAGGAAGTCTGTCTGTTGACGATTACGACTCAGTGTTCGCTAAACTAGCTAAGTTTGCAGGATACTTCTTGCCTAATCAGCAGGCGTGGTGCTATCGGTTTCAGGAGGGTTTGAATAATGATTTGCGTAGGGACGTCATCAACCAAAAATGCCAAACATACAGGGAATGTTACGAAGCGGCTCTGAACAGCGAGCGGATCTTTGGGCGCCCTCTCCCAAAGGCCGAGGTGCAAACCCCCCGTACCAACAACAATAAACGTCCTCATAAAACGGGAGGGTCTGGAGCACACAAGCGGTCGCATACGTCTGATAATAGGGGCCAATCCCAATCACTGAACTGCAGCCGATGCGGCAAATCAGGGCATAAAGTAAATGAATGTCGGGTACAAGGATTTTTCAAATATGGTCGTCTGGGCCACAAACAGTTTAACTGCCGAGAGGGCAAGCCGAATTAGGGCAACTGAAATCAAAACAAGGGGCCTCCAGCAAGTGATGCCAATGCTGTGCCGGTCAATCCACAACGCCAGGGTGCTCAAGGCCGAGTCTATGCACCGACTCGGGATGAGGCATCTGTATCTGATACTATTGTAACAGGTACTTTACTTTTCAGAGATTTGCCCGCTAGAGTCTTATTCGATTCAGGTGCTATGCATAGTTTCATATCTGCTGATTTTACTGTTGAGCATAAATTAGCTTCTACTCCTTTAAATATGAACCTTTGCGTAAGTACCCCTTCGGGAGTCGATATGCCCGCCCATGCGATCTGTAAGGATGGTTATATTTGCATTGGAGGAAGGAAGCTTTCCTTAGATGTCGTTGTACTAGACATCAAGGATTATGATATTATTCTCGGTATGGACTGGTTGGGTGCTTGCCATGCAACAATCGAGTGCGCGGAGAAGCGAGTCGTATTCTGTCTACCCGGCGAGGCAGACTTCTACTATTCGTGCAGCGCTGCACCGAAGACGGCAATGGTGATATCAACAATTTCGGCTAGGCGTATGTTGCATTCGGGCTGTGAAGGGTACTTAGCTTCTGTTCGAGACATCCAGCGGGAATGTGCAGATGCAGCTCAGGCTGAAGTCATTGCAGATTTTCTCGACGTGTTCCCAAATGAGCTGCCTGGAATGCCTCCTGATCGTGAGATCGAATTCAGCATTGACACTTTTCCGGATTCGCGACCGATATCAAAGGCACCTTATCGCATGGCCCCAGCAGAGCTTAAGGAACTTAAAGTTCAGTTGCAAGATCTGTTGGACCGAGGATACATTCGTCCAAGCGTTTCTCCGTGGGGTGCTCCGGTGCTGTTCATGAAAAAGAAGGGTAGATCCATGCGGCTGTGTATTGACTACCGAGAGCTGAATAAGGCGACCGTACGAAATCAGTACCCATTGCCAAGAATATATGACTTGTTTGATCAGATGCAAGGTGCAACAGTTTTCTCTAAAGTTGATCTCAGGTCAGGGTATCACCAGTTGAAAATCAAATCAGAGGATATTCAAAAATCTGCTTTCAGAACCCGTTACGGATACTATGAGTTCCTCGTGATGTCGTTCGGTTTGACGAACGTCCCTGCAGCTTTCATGGATCTGATGAACCGCATGTTTCGGCCGTTTGTGGATAAGTTTGTAGTCGTGTTCATAGACGACATACTAATTTATTCCAAGAACGAGACGGAGCACAAGGAACACCTGAAGATCGTGCTGCAGACATTACGAGACCATCAGTTGTTCGCTAAGCTCAGCAAGTATGAGTTCTGGTTGAACAACGTGGCATTCCTTGGTCATGTCATCTCGGCCGAAGGCGTCACCGAAGACCCGAAGAAAATAGAGGCGGTGGTGGACTGGAAACAACCTACGTCAGCCAGCGAAGTTCGGAGCTTTCTGGGCCTTGCGGGATACTACCGTAGGTTCGTGAAGGATTTTTCTAAACTGGCCTCACCGATGACTCGCCTTACTCAGAAAGGGATTGCATACGAATGGGGTGATGACTGCGAAGCCAGCTTTCGGGAACTTAAGCGGCGTCTTATTTCAGCTCCGATTCTTGCACTTCCAGATGGGGTAGAAGAGTTTCAGATATACAGCGACGCTTTAGGACTCGGCTTAGGGTGTGTGCTCATGCAGAGGGACAAGGTAATATCGTACGCCTCCAGGCAACTGAAGCCGCACGAGAAAAACTACCCGACGCATGATCTGGAATTGGTGGCAATTGTGTTTGCATTAAAGTTATGGAGGCATTATCTTTATGGTGTTGCTTGCAAAATCTTTACGGATCACAAGAGCCTCAAGTACCTATTCACCCAGCGGGAATTGAACCTCCGACAGCAGCGTTGGCTAGAACTGATTAAGGACTATGACCTAACGATCGCGTATACACCGGGCAAGGAAAACGTCGTTGCTGATGCTCTGAGTCAGAAGTACGTGGGCTCGTTATCTATAGACAACCGTTTACTTCGAGATCTTGAGGCGATGGGCATTGAATTTCGAGTTCGGCATCAAGGAGTGCAGCTGGCACCACTCCATCTTGAACTGGGTTTACGTGGTAGAATCAAATCAGCTCAGGAGGGCGATCAGTTCTTAGCGAAGGTACGCGGATTAATCTCGGCGGGGAAGACGTCTGACTTTGTGGCAGGCGAAGATGGGGCCTTACAGATGAAAGGAAGGCTATGTGTTCCTAGCGACCCAGAACTCTGAAGGGAAATTATGGCGGAAGCACACTACGCGAAGTATTCTTTACATCCGGGGAGCACTAAGATGTACAAGGACTTGCGCGGGACCTTCTGGTGGCACGGTATGAAGCGGGATGTGGCGACCTTTGTGTCACAGTGCATGGCCTGTCAACAGGTTAAAGTTGAACATCAGAGGCCCGGCGGGGAGCTTCAGAACCTCGCTATTCCCGAGTGGAAATGGGACAACATCACTATGGATTTTATTATGGGATTTCCGAAGACGCCACGGGGGCATGATGCGATTTGGGTCATAGTTGATCGTTTGACCAAATCAGCCCACTTTCTTCCCATAAAAGTTACTTGGAGCGTCGATCGGTTAGCACAAATTTACATAGATGAGATTGTCCGATTACACGGAGTACCTGCCTCAATCGTCTCTGACTGTGACGGACGCTTCTTATCTCGTTTCTGGACTAGTCTACAAGCTGCTTTGGGGACCAAGCTACAGTTCAGTATAGCATATCACCCGCAAACTGACGGACAGACAGAGAGGACAAATCAGATACTTGAAGATATGTTACGGCTGTGTGCTATTGATTTAAAGACTAGTTGGGACACGCATCTTCTATTGGCAGAGTTTGCGTACAACAACAGCTACCAATCAAGCATCCAGATGGCACCGTACGAAGCACTATATGGGCAAAAGTGTCGATCTCCAATCTGGTGGGACGAAGTCGGCGAGCGGCAGGTACTCGGGCTAGAGCTGGTAGAGCAGGCAGTTGAGAAAGTTCGCTTGATTCGGGAAAGACTCCGCACAGCACAGAGCTGACAGAAAAGTTATGCTGATGCTCATAGAAGGCCTTTGAAATTCTTGGTCGGGGATCATGTCTTCTTGAAAGTGACGCCGATGCGAGGTGTGATGCGTTTCGGCGTGAAGGGCAAACTGAGTCCCCGGTTTGTCGATCCCTTTGAGATACTGGAACGAGTGGCAGCTGTGGCGTATCGGATTGCACTCCCTCCCGCCTTGGCAGAAGTACATGACGTATTCCATGTTTCCCAACTCCGAAAGTATGTGCATGACCCTAGTCATGTGGTTAGCTTCGAGCAATTAGAATTGCGCACGGATTTGTCATACCCAGAGGAGCCGGCGCAGATTCTGGATCGTAAGGAAAAAGTACTTCGCAACCGTACGATGTCCTTGGTTCACGTACTGTGGCGGAACCATTCTGTTGGGGAATCAACTTGGGAGTTGGAATCAGAGATGAAGGAGAAGTATCCTTCATTGTTCATTCAGTCGGAGGTAGGGCCTTGTTCTTAAGTTTCGGGTCGGCCTTGTTCTTAAGTTTCGGGTCAAAACTTTTTCTTAGTGGTATATTATATAGTGCCTCAAATCTCAATCCGACCGGGATGTGCACTACGTAATTGGGCTTGTGGCTAGTCCGTCTGAGTCGTAGCTTAGATCTTCGGTATCTTCTTGCCACGGACGAAATGCGATGATCCTTTCCAACTCATGGAAAGGCCTCTATTGAAACGAGTCCAATAGTTTTCGTGTTTGGTTGCTTGGTTTTCTTGATTGCCGCTATGGGATTTTGATTTGGTGTTGCTTTCGATTTGCTTGGTTTTCGCTGCTGGTTTTATCGTTTGGAGCTTTGATTCTTGGGGAGTTCGGCAAGGAAGGATAGGCAAGAATTCTAATTGGTGCTCGTGCTGTGCAGGTCCGTGTAACTGACGTTTGATCGTCGCTAGACGGGATTCGTGTTTTAGCTACCTTTTTCCTTAACCAGTGAGTGGTTTGGACCCTTCTTTCCTACTTCTTCACGCCCATATCTCTAATATTTCAAACGTTCACTCGATGATGCCCGGTTGGACGCCTAGGAAATTCTTGCCATAATGCATGCCAGCCACTAAGAAAGGAACATGGGATTTGTAGACTAATTTTACTATATGCTTGCACCTTATTTGAGTTGTTTATAAAGGGAATTGGTCGTTGGTGGCGGCCTAGTGCCTCGGACGGAGTTTGGACCTATGGGATACCAAAATCAGAACAGCGCATTGAGAAAATATGAACTGTTGCATGAGATATATATTGCTGCTTTACTTCTTTATTTATTTTGATGCATTGTATGATAATATGAATTGTTCATGCATTTGCATGGTCTGGGACAACTTGTGCACAAGGTTTGGCATTTCCTCGAAACGGCTTTCCGGGGTACTGGAACCGTATCGATCCGGAGGGAAATATTTGATTCGTGCTCGTCACAATGCATTTCGGGACCTCCAGCAGGGCTTGCTACCCGGGCTGATAGGGCGCGCCGCTAATGCTTGAAATATGTCCCTAAGGTGTCGATCACACCAATGACCGCATAGAATAGAACACATGCTAAGTTATTATCTTGTGCAGATGGTAAGTATACTTGTGTTTCGTTGCAGGGAAGGCGTGCATCGGTTGAGTAAGCAATCGATGCACTCGTTTGATTCAATGCTATTTTCATTCCTATCAAAACATGCAACTGATATGAATTAAATTCACTTGCTTCTTTATAGAAGTTCATCTTAATGCATGCTCGCCCCTAATAAGCTAGTATCGATTTAGTCGAGTGGGTTCATCCCGCTCACCAGTACAAGTTGAGTACTGACCCACGTTGTGGGCAACTATTTCAGGCACTCAGACGGTGCCACGCTAGTGGATAGACGAGGAGGCGTTAGGAGCACCTCTATATTTTGAAGTATAGTTGGAGTCAGATCATTTTGGAGGCTTGGACTTTCAACCTATACAAAGGCGTAATGTATGAACGACGTGGACTATCTGATGGAGCGCGTCCTGCCTTTTGAGTTATCTTTTGTAATACAAATCAAGTAGCCGAGAGGCGCATCAATGTAAACTCTATGTAAAAGACTCTGAATTATCAATGAAAAAGCATGTTTCTTCCTGCACTTGTGTTCAAATCTCTGTAAATGTGTTTTCTAAATTATGTTTCAAAATGGGTTCCTATAACTGCAAGTTCTTGCCTTGTACGAGCGCAACTCCAGGCTCGTACGGCATCACGCCCCAGCGAGGACGAATCGGTTCCGTGAAGGATCCAGTGAGGACGATTGACCCTTTCGGGATCGGGGCGTGACATGTAACTTTTTCAAATTTGCTATCGCAAGGCTCGGCTGAAATACATGTATTTTAGGGACGCCTTAAATATGTGTATCGATCCAAAACTAAGTGATACGAGGAATTCGTATTGAGATGCAAGGAGGATGTGGGAATATAGAATTTGTACGAGCGTTCAGCAGAGCGAGATGCTGAGTCAGGATCGTGAGTATGTGAGTTGCATAGAGCAGATCTATGGAATTGGACTAACGGCATGTGATAGGAATGAGTACCAGCATGGTTCATGGACGAACCTAATTCTAAGTGGTATATTATGTAATGCCCGCAACCGCACGGTGCGTTACGCTGAGTCGGATTAAATGAAACAAATGCTGGATACATTTAATTTGTTGGATTTTGGGAAAAAGTATTGATTGAGTTATTTCATGTGCAGATGGCTAGCAGATTCGATGGAAATCAGGTATTCGTTCAGAGCAGTACTGAGATAGCTGAGTTAGAATGATAATGCCATCTTCCTTAGTCCGATCGGTCGGATGATTTATAGAGCACGGCCTGCTCGCACGGTCATACCAGTTGAGTAGATCGCACTTGCATCGGACCACGGGTTCAAGGGATTGGCCGTATCGGCAGGACAGGATGCCTAACGGGATCAAACATTGTGAGTGGGCTCTTTTCCTTCTCCTCTACTCCTTCATGCCTAATAATATAAAAAATACGTAAAAGGCTTGAACACTTGGGCTAAAACATTGGGAATCATATACTGAGGCGTGCATAGAGTGTACGTCGTTTGCTTGGTAGGATTGAGGCTTGAAATGATTTACGCGTTGGATAGTTGGAGCTAGAGTTGGATATTACATTTGAGGCAGTCGGTTGAATAATTGGGATTATGCTTGGACGATTGGAATGATATATCGAATATGCATTAGGAATATCGAGAATTTGGGCGAGCGAGCGTGCATCCGTACACGAGTATCACTTGGTCGCTTTGTCTTGCAAAGCGAGCAGTTGTGGTTCGAAACCGAACAACTGCATCGGCGAGGGTGTTGTGCCGCTTGATGGGGCATTGTGCCACGAATGAGGCATTATGCCACTGATATGGCATTGTGCCATGGGTTTGCTTTGAGCATGGGTGTTGTACCATTGGAAACACTGTGTTGAGAAGAGGCATTGTGCCTATGGAAATACTTGGAATTTGGTGCCTTGGACAATATGTTGGAAGAATGGTTATGGATTCTTTCGTTGGATGTTTTGGTTGGATATTTGGTTGAACGAGTCTAGGATCGCTTGGTGGGGCGAGAATGTTTGATCCTCTCGTCATACCTACTTGGTGTCTGCATATCACGGACAACCTGTATTGCACAGGATTTGGTCTCCTCGAACGGGAAGGCTCCGGGGCACCGGGACCGTTCGGCCATGGAGGAGACAACTGGGTAACGCGTCTTGGGTACGGTGCCAGCTGTTGGATGCGATCCAGGTGGGTTAGCTACTTAGCGCTATTTCGAATAGAACCGCATTTGATTAGTCCGATCAAACGTCCTTTATGGCTTGGCCAGTGACTTCATATAGATAAGAGTTGGTTTGCTTTACTTTGGTTGGTTTGTGCTTCGCGTAGGCGCGGCCACCTTGCCTCGGCAAGAGTGTGCACTTTGGGATTGGATTGTATCAAGTTGGTTGAGGAAGGATATTGAGGCTTGGTTGATGGTTCGACATGTTATCGTGTTGCTTGGATTTGAGCAAGACAGGTTGTATGCTAGTTTCCCTCGAGTTGGTTATATATTGCTTGTCGCTTTGTTTGAGTTAAATGTTTGCATGCTTAAACTGCTTTACCGCTTTCCTTAACATGTCATCCCTATGCCATGAAATGAATCTAGAATTCAACTAGAAAGATCACCATGTAACTGTTTGCATTCACTATTTTACTTAGTGTCGGCTTAGGCGAGTGGGTTACCCCGTTCACTAGTACGGTTGTGTACTGACCCACGTTTGTGGGCATTATTTCAGGTACACAGGCGTAGTGGCGCTGCTTGGATATACGAGGCATGATGTATGAACTGTAAGTACCTTTGTAGGCTAGAGAAAAGAGCAAGAATATTTCATCGTCTTCTTGGCATCGCCTTTGTGGCATTGCCTATGGGGCATTTCATTTGGACCCTATCGTGAACTTTGCTGCGTATTACTCTGATGTGTGCTTGATACACAATACTTGACTTCCGCTGCAACTTGGTTGTTTCAATGATAACATTTGGTGTTTGACAACATCGCCTTGTACGAGCGCAACTCCAGGCTCGTACGGCATCACGTCCCGATGAGAACGATTGTCCTGCGGGAGAGCTGTAAACATGGTGATTCACGTTCAGCGGGGGCCATCGAGCTTGCGGGAGATTGGGGCGTGACAAGGGGTTGCTGGAGAGGGGGAGGGGGTCGGGGCGGTGGGGGGAGAGGGTCGCCAAAGAGAGAGAGAGAGAGAGAGAGAGAGAGAGAATGGAGTAAATTGAAACGCGACTAGAAATTCTATGTTTTTGCAGCGACGGATAATTTCGTCGCTAATTTATCGCTGCAATAATAGCGACGGATTGTTGACAAAATATAATATGTTTCGTTTACATAAATAACTTAGTCGTTATTTCTTTGAATTTTTGTCGCTGACTCAGCGACGGAGTAGTTTCCGTCGCTGAGATCCGTCGCTATTCAATAGTATTTTTGTAGTGGGAGGAGAGAGAAGACGGGTGAGGATATTTTGGTCATAAATATTAGTTGATCGCTAGCTATTAGCCATTTTTGTTAAAAGTGAGGGTATTCATGCATTATGCTAATTTGGTAGGATACACCTTTAATTGTTGTACAAAAGTGGGGGACAACTCAAAATTTCTCTTTCTTAAATTAAGATTTTGTATATTATCTCCTAATTTATTTTTTCTACACTTATTTGTTCCCTTTACTTGGGATTTCTTATATTTAATATCTTTTAATTTAAGTTTCTTCAAATAAGATTTTTTTTTTGTGATATTTTCTTATTTATTGAGGATTTTTATATATAAATAATGTAGCTGTAGTATGGTTTCTGGACAAATTGAATATTATTAAATTATTTTGATTTTGAGTTTCTTTATTGGAATTTCTATTTTTATATTTTCATCTTTTAGATTTGAGATTTTACTTTTCGTGTTGTATAATCGGTTTTAGCGATTGGTATTTTTCTGTTGTGTTAGGTTATATCAAAGA
>JAYESA010000004.1:58366635-58412095 GCA_036927795.1 Iris macrosiphon
GAAATAGGTTAGGGTTTGACAAAATGACTAAAATGCCCTCCAAATCAAGTCATCATAAATGGGGTTTGGGTTTGGGGTTCCAAATGCACTCAAATAAATCCATAATCACTCTAACTAGCTAATGAAAATATAAATAACTATTCTAAGCCAATAAATAAGTCTAACAAGGGTGTTGGTTGGGTCTGGCATGGGTCCACTAGGGTCTGACATGGGTCCAGGCTAGCCAAAACACTAAAATAACTAATAAAAAAATAATACAACCAATAATTAAATACAAATACAAATATTTATAATAAATAAACAATAACCAAATTAAAATAAAAAAACCCTGCTCTGGAAATGGGGTAGTGACACCTGAAAAGGTACAAGCCAAGGAAAGTAGTTCCGGCACATCGGAAAGTTCCAGAAGCCAGCGAGCCATGCCCCCAGTTGACCCGATTGAGCGAATGATGCGGATGCTTGAAGCAAGGCAACAGAGGGATGAGGATCGTCATGAGCGAGCTGAGAAGCGGGCGAAAGAGCGATAGAGCAAGTTCAAAGGCAATCTAGAAGCCCGATTTATAGTCCAACAGAAATAGGTAGATGCCCTACAACAGTTCGTTTAGACCTTGGCCTACAACCATTCCGCAACGACAGCAGCGGCACCAGTGGAGTGACCCACGCCTGAAGTCAAAATACCTCAAACTCTAAAAAATAAGAAAGTGACTATCTTTGACTTTGCGGACTTCAAGGAGGTCTGCAATACGCCTTTCATGTAACGACCCGCTCCGCAAAAATTGGAGGGGCCGATTCAAACGGCACAAGTGTAGCTATTCAACCCGCCTTGCTCAGCGAGATGGCTCGTTCGATGCAAAGGCATTCATGCTGGGATCTTCAATGGAGTCAGACTTAGGCTATCAGAGGCACGTCCGGAGTCTCGCTCGACCAATGCGATATATCGCTAAGTGGGTGGCCCCGGTGAACCTGTCTCTACTTAGTTGCATACTAAGAAAATAAATATTACATGCTAGTTACAGGCGATAATCTTTGCATGCTAATAAAAGATATGAACGCACATAGCTAAGGGGATAACCCCGTCTTATCATTGTATAGAACATGGAGAACTTACTTGCTATTTGCGTAGTCAGGATTGTTGAGTTGGAATGTAGTAACTTCTTTCATATATGCCGTAAAGTAGTGTGAGTTCATACTGAGGCGTTGTACCGCACGAAACATGACACGGGATAGAGTAAAATCATATTACATGCATAGACAAGGAAGGCTATCAAGTAGTTGTTCCGAGTCAGGAGATAGAAGGAAAGGAAGGTACTCGGGATATGCAAATCACCGAGGCAGTCTCTAATCAGGGAGCTGCATAAAGAAGAAAAGATCCGAGTGTAGTCCTCGGCAAGGATTGATCCGAGAGTTGTCCTCGGCTAGGATTGTAAGTGGGGAAGTAGTTGCATGGTCACGGACAACTAGTTGCGCACCAGGTAGAGAGAGTCCTCGACACGATTGCTGAGGCATCTGAATCGTGTCGGCCCGGGAGGACAGTGCTAGTGTAGTCCTGGCGATACGCTAGCTGATGACTAGCAGGCGAGAGCGGGACATCCAGCAAGGCTTGCTACCGACTTGGATGGGCGTCGACTCGTTAGACGGTTGGGAGGCCCAGCAAGGCTAGCAACCGAGCTGGGAAGACAATCGTCCATCGCAGATTATGTCCAGTATGGCTAACAGAGCCAGTGACCTTCATATAGATAAGTCATGTTTGTATAGCGGCTATTCGCATTGAGAAAAGGAGAAACGGGAAGGAGTGCGTTTGCATGACATTTTGCATAATTAGAATGGATGCATGGTATCACACATAGTTCTAGTAAAATGGGTCTTGTGAGGCAGAGGCACGGCATAATACTTGGGTTTCATAGTTGCTCCTTGTTATTTCGTAAATCATTGTTTATATTGCTGCATATGACAGGGAAGGCCGAATGGTAAGAAATGGTAAGGTGAACTCAATTGTTCATTATTATGACACTCTTGAGCTGACACGGAGATTACTTTTTTCATATTGCCATGTAACTGATCCTAAGGCAAAAGAATAGAAAGACAACGAAATCATTCGGTGCACATAACTAATGAACATGCTTGTTTTGTGGCGTGGGCGAGAGGCCTCCTTACCAGTGCATTCAATGTACTGATACACAACCAGTCTGCATGCATGGTGCAGGAGAAATTCGTATGGATTTGGAGATCGCTTAACGCAATGAGGCACCGGACCGCACTTGGCGTCTTGGAGCGTGGCACACGGACCTAGAGCTCACATATATGAGACATAATGTATGGAAACATCATCATCAAGATTATTTGTATTGGTTCTAAGCCTAAGGGCATATTCATTATAAGAGTGAGAGAGAGAGCATGAGCGATTTGTAATCTCGGCCTAGCGCCGCTTGTAATCTTTACTTCATATCAATAAAGAGCTTAATTTGGATTTAATACTTGTGTTCATTTTATGTTTCCGCTATGACGACTCTGTGAACTAGTTATCAACGGCCGTTTCGGTATTTGCCTAGCGTAGGCGCAACCCCAGGCTCGCACGGCATCGCGTCCCGATGGAAATGTATGTCCCGCGGGAGCGCTGGCGCGGTGATTCGCGCCTAGCTGGGACAGCCGATTCCGGTGGGAGATCGGGGCGTGACATATTGGTATCAGAGCATGGCTTTACGTCCTTAGAATTTGTTTCGATTCTCTCAGTTTTGAACTTGTGTATTGAAAGAAGTGGTAGATGCTCTCTCTCGATGCTTCGATGGATGTTCCATACAATAAGTCTAAATATTTTCGAAAAGTGCGTGTGAATTATACGATTGCTTGAACGGGATTATGATGCGAGGGCTTTTGTCCCAACCTGTGAAAGACATTGTGAGAGTAGACTCGTGTTATAATCGGCAAGTTATATGTCTATATGAAAACACCAAGCGAGTAGAGTGCGAGATAAGAATATCGTTCAGACAGTGGTCTATGCACATGGCCTTTTGGCCAAGTTGTGCTGAGTATCGTGCACCAAGACCCTTGGTGCTAGTGAGTTGCAGCGAGATTTTGGTATTGTTCGGATAAGAATAAAGTTTAACTTAGGAGGGAAATCGATAGAGACGTTATCGGAGTGCCGCTAAGGCGAGTAATGGGAATCGTGTATGGAATTTTCAGATATAGTTTAGACGGTTATTCATAGCGATAAGTTATGATTTACAACATATTTGTATGGTGGACTATCGATAGGGGTACATACGAGAATGGAATCGTTAGGCGACAAATACGGATCGTATTGGAGTTCTAAGGAACGAATTGGGAATACGAGTGAAGGTGCGAACGTGATTCAGGAGTTATTAGGATGACTCGATTCCTGAGTGGTGTATGCGATAAGTCCCCTGTTCGATTATGCGAATTGTGGATATAATGAGTTGTATAGATTGATGGAGTATAACTCGAACCCTGAGTGGTGTATTGGTCGGCTTAGAAGTGTTCGAACATATCAGGGATTTCGGAGTATTAAATAGGTCTAGCGGCAAGCGACGAGATTGGGTAAAGCCTTAGTATAAATAAACAATGCCTAGCAAGTAAGCGAATTTGGAGGAGCATGCAATATTTGGTTCGAACGAGTTACAATAATTTGAATAAGGGATAAAGCTTACATCGAATAGGAATTCAGGGCAATTAAAATTGATATCATGGTCGGAAAAACTTAGAGGATTGTACGAGCGATTTTGAGTTGAAATAAGCAAATTAAAAACTTGAGTTGAGATAGAATAATCGGGGATGCGATCGAAATTAGTACAATTGGAAATAATGTAGCGAACGAATGATAGCGTGCATGGAAAATTTGGATTTGAGTAGGATATCGCTTGATAGAGTTTGGTTTGAGTACGAATGCGATGATTTCAAATTTTGGGAGATTTTAGACCATAACAATGGTTGAAAGATAGTATGGATTGATGCAAGTTAGTAAAATTATGATTTTAATGGATCGAGTTAAGCGAAAACAGATTTGGCTTGGAGTTTGGAAGAACGATCTTGAAATCAAGTTCAGAAAGATAACATTCGAAATATGTCCCAGCGAGAACGATTATTCTACGGGAGCGCCGGCATGGTGATTTCACGTACGGCGAGGATAATCGAACTCAAGGGAACATGTTCAGTGATTATTCCAAACGAACTCGATAAATGGACCATATCAAATGGGATAGACTTGGGTTTGGGATTTGAAGTTAGTTGTTTGAGGAATGCTAAGAGTAGACTAAGAAACGATCAAATGGTAATATTGAAGTTGGACGGTTTGGCTAGGCGAACTTGGATGGCGGTAAGAACGGTTGTTAGAAGAACATGGCTTGGTAGATCAATGTACAACTTGGGATAAAATGAAAGGTGACAATAAAGTATCTGTTCGTTCGAGGATAACCAAAACGATTGACCTTCTTGTCTTGTGCGGGTACAACTTCTTACTCACACTTACGTCACGTCCGGATTAGGACGATCATTCTGCGGGAGCGTTGGTGTAGTGATATCACGTCCGACGGGGATGATTGAACTTGCGGGAGACCGGAACGTGACAATTGAAGGATCATTTTGACTTGTGGTTCGATACGATAAGACAATTTTTAGAATTTAAGTGAATCTAAGGATTTTTGGTGAGGAGTTAGTCTAGAAACGTGAAGTAAGAGACGTTGGACGGTTTTATGAACGGATACGTAGATTATGCTGGATAACTTAGAGTTTATGATATACATTGATGATTTATAATGGAATTGTGGCTTAGTGATACAGGCGTAGAAAAGGATGGATTGGTGAATTTTATCAAACGTGATGAAAGAGATAGTGTGTGCGAATCGATGGGTTGGACCTGCAATGTGGGCGTATTATGGGTTCGGTTGAACGAACGTATGGATGTGATAGAATGGTCTGTGCTCGATGTTTAGAAATCTGAGTGAGACGAGCTTGGGTAGAATACCCGTATAAAGGAACAATGGTTTGACCTTAGGGTGTTTGGGGCAAGCATTATGCAACGCAGTTGCACGATGAGTCGTAAACTTGAACTGTACCTATGACCTTGTGAGCTGACCTAGTGGCTAGGCAGACGACCCTATGCCTTGAGTTAAACTGGAGTGGCTGACTTCAGAGTATCATTCGGAAAAATGATAGAACTGGGGCAACGAGATTTAGAGTTAGGACTAGACACTGAGAGTGTATACTAGTGACGTTAGAGTTAAAACAAACGCAATGCGAGATAGGACTCGGGTAATAATTGATTTGGTCGGATCGGTTATGTGACAATGAGGAATAAGACGGTATTAAAGAATTGTCGGACGGAACTCTCACGATTAGAATTGGTAATGTTGAAGATAAGTTGGCTTAATGAGTTGGATCGTTGCTTGGTAGATGTGCGTTGCTACTAGTAATGCTAAACTTGAAATTGGGTGAGATTGGGGTAGACGATAACTAAATCGAACCAGAGTTCGGTTATTCGTATAGCAGAACGATCGGTGATTCGAAAGATTTTTACGAGTAGCTTGTCCGACTTAGCTGTCACTAAGCTTGGTTGAAATACACATATTTGGGGGACGCCTTGAATATAGGTACGATCCAAGACTTAGCGATATGCATAACTCGGATGTAGCTGCAAATAAAAATGTTCGGACTCGCAAGGATGAGTATGGCAACTGAAATAGGTTAGCCTCAACCTAAATTTTCATAAAGGAAAGATTGTAATGTTCCACGTGCTACCGAGATAGTTCTGCGCTAAGGCGTAGTACGAGACTGAGTTTGGGAATGCAATAGTTGTACGAAGGGATCATTCGGATAAAATGATTAAGCATTCGTGCGAACGGAACGAGTAAAATGAATAGGAAGTTAAGTTCGATTGGACCAAAAGACGCGAAGGATTAGAGCGTACCCCAGGTGGGCAATTTAGTTCTATGCTAAGGCGCAATATAGACTGAGTCAGAAAACGTAGGTGATTGGGTGCGATTTACTTAGCGAGATTGGACGGTGACTCAAAGATATTTGATGCAAACGAGATTGGAAAATTAGCCGAGATTCAAACTTTTGGGTTTAGGCGTAACGATGAATTTCGATAGGCGAGGTCAAGTAAACTATCAAATATGTTCAGATGCATTTGGTTCCTATGATAGATAATATAACAAGTTGGGCAAGTCCACCCAATTATGAGTTGTAAGTGCCCATTGAGTTATAGAATACCATGTGCTTGGGTATTATAGCCCTCCGCCAGGTGCAGTAGGTTTTGAGTCGGGAGTGCAACGATTGAGTTGAGTATAGTTCGATAGCATTGAACGGTAGAGTCGTTCGATGAGAGTTGGCTAAACATTGGCTTAACTCATGGTGAGAAAATAAATGATTGTGGTATTAAGACATTCCTTGAAAGTTAGACAAGATGTATAGAGTTTGGTTTAGAAGTTGTGTGATAGTACGAGTTGCGCTCAGGAAGTCTCGAGGACGAGACTTGTTCTGAGTGGTGTATAATGTAACGACCTGCTCCGTAAAAACCGGTGGGGCCGATTCAAACGGCACAAGTGTAGCTATTCAACCCGCCTTGCTCAGCGAGATGGCTCGTTCGATGCAAAGACATTTATGCTGGGATCTTCAATGGAGTCAGACTTAAGCTATCAGAGGCACGTCCGGAGTCTCGCTCGATCGATGCGATACATCGCTAAGTGGGTGGTCCCGGTGAACTTGTCTCTACTTAGCTGCACACTAAGAAAATGAATATTACATGCTAGTTACAAGCGATAACCTTTGCATGCTAATAAAAGAGATGAACGCACATAGCTAAGGGGATAACCCCGTATTATCATTGTATAGAACATGGAGATCTTACTTTCTATTTGCGTAGTCAGGATTGTTGAGTTGGAATATAGTAACTTCTTTCATATATGTCGTAAAGTAGTGTGAGTTCATACTGAGGCATTGTACCGCACGGAACATGACGCGAGATGGAGTAAAATCATGTTGCAAGCATAGACGAGGAAAGCTATCAAGTAGTTGTTCCGAGTTAGGAGATGGAAGGAAAGGAAGGTACTCGGAATATGCAGATCACCGAGGCAGTCTCTAATCAGGGAGCTGCATAAAAAAGAAAAGATTCGAGTGAAGTCCTTGACAAGGATTGATCCGAGAGTTGTCCTCGGCTAGGATTGGAAGTGGAGGAGTAGTTGCATGGTCACGGACAACTGGTTGCGCACCAGGTAGAGAGAGTCCTCGACACGATTGCTGAGGCATCCGAATCGTGTCGGCCCGGGAGGACAGTGCCAGTGTAGTCCTGACGATACGCTAGCTGATGACTAGCGGGCGAGAGCGGGACATCCAGCAAGGCATGCTATCGACCTGGATGGGCGTCGACTCGTTAGACAGTTGGGAGACCCAGCAAGGCTAGCAACCAAGCTGGAAAGACAACCGTCCATCGCAGATTATGTCCAATATGGCTAACAGAGCCAGTGACCTTCATATAGATAAGTCATGTTTGCATAGCGGCTATTCGCATTGAGAAAAGAAGAAACGGGAAGGAGTGTGTTTGCACGACATTTTGCATAATTAGAATGGATGCATGGTATCACACATAGTTCTAGTAAAATGTATCTTGTGTGGCAGAGGCACGACATAACACTTGGGTTTCATAGTTGCTCCTTGTTATTTCGTAGATCATTGTTTATATTGTTACATATGACAGGGAAGGTCGAATGGTAAGAAATGGTAAGGTGAACTCAATTTTTTATTATTATGACACTCTTGAGCTGACACGGAGATTACTTTCTTTATATTGCCATGTAACTGATCCTAAGGCAAAAGAATAGAAAGACAATGAAATCAGTCGGTGCACATAACTAATGAACGTGCTTGTTTTGTGGCGTGGACGAGAGGCCTCCCCACCAGTGCATTCAATGTACTGATACCCAACCAGTCTGCATGCAGGGTGCAGGAGAAACTCGTACGGATTCGGAGATTGCTTAATGCAATAAGGCGTCGGACCGCACTTAGCGTCTTGGAGCGTGGCGCATGGACCTGGAGCTCACATATATGATACATAATGTATGGGAACATCATCATCCAGATTATTTATATTGGTTCTAAGCCTAAGGGTATATTCATTGTAAGAGAGAGAGAGCATGAGAGATTTGTAATCTCGGCCTAGCGCCGTTTGTAATCTTTACTTCATATTAATAAAGAGCTTGATTTGGATTCAATACTTGTGTTTATTTTATGTTTCCGCTATGACGACTCTGTGAACTAGTTATCAATGGCCGTTTCGGTATTTGCCTCGCGCGGGCGCAACCCCAGGCTCGTGCGGCATCGCGTCCCGATGGAAATATACGTCCCGCGGGAGCGCTAGCGCGGTGATTCGCGCCTAGCAGGGACGGCCGATTCCGGGTGGAGATCGGGGCATGATATTTCAAAGGGACTGAGAATCCGATCGTAGCTCTAGATTGGCTAGCAGATCTTGAGGATCACTTTAATTTGCTAGAGGTACCTGCAAAAAAATGTGTTGTATGTGCCTAATTATAGTTCCGCTTGAACGCGCACGATTGGTGGAACATGCATCGAAGATCTCTCTCAGTAGACGATGAAAAGGAGACGATCACGTGGGATACCTTTTGTGGTACATTTAAAGAGGAGTTCATATCCCCTCCCATTCGTTGGCAAAAGGAGAACGAGTTCGTGCAGTTCTGCCAAGGCAATATGACAGTGAAGCAGTACTCCGTCGAATTCAATCGGCTCACCAAATTTGCAAGCTCATATATACCTGATGCAGCGAGTCGTGCTAGACGATTTGAAGGTGGCCCGCGACCTACCATCCATGCACGCGTAGTCGTTCCTCAATACCTGACTATATGGGAAGTTCTCAATCATGCCCTTTTCCTCGAACCACAGTATCCTTTAGTTGTTGTCGGCGTTGTGCATACTTCCAATCACAAGCGCCATAACAACATGGGAGGAAACGTCGCTTCAAAGCGTCCTCACAACGGCGGTCAAAAAAAAATCCAGGGCAACCATATTTCGTTTTGCATAGCCAGATATCGTAGCGGAACCAGAGGATCTTTCCTACCTTCCCTGGATGGTAACCACCCGGAGCACCAGACTACCTGAGTGGATTTTCCCTTAATTCACCTACTAGGTTAGGTACATATTCTATTGAGACGTTTAGCTCATATTTTGGACTTGACTTCTAACTAACAAGTATGACATGATTATCGTATTCTAGACTATAACTATAGTTGATCATGTATGACTATTACTCTTACTAGTTCTTTATTTTGTATTACTAGCTTTATGATCATCTATGTATACATAGTTTGGCATGCTTTACTATCTTATGTCTGATGATCATATATCTTGTATATTGTTCTATTTGCTTGTGATTGAGATACTAGGATTGCTTGACCTAGGATTGACTGTTGGCTTGTAGTATTAACCCTTATGTCTTATACAACCGTGACCGTATCTTGGGGTACTGGAGTACTCTGGTATACGTAGTTGGCCGAGTTCCGCTTATGCTCTCCAGTATTATGGTTCTGGGGCATGACATCTATTGTCTGTTTCTGGATGCATGTAATCATTTTGCTGGTTAGCATGACGAAGAAGAACGACAGTCTTTGTACCAACTTCATCTGGATTGGGGCATTCACTCTATCTCCTGAAGTGACTTATGTTGTCCGAAGGAGGAAGGAGGTGCAGGCCTCAGAAACCTGGATTCGATGAGAGAGGTCCTTATCTACAAGTTGGCTTGGAGGTTCCTCGAAGGGGACTCATTGTGGTCGAGATGGATGAAGAGCAGGTATAGTGCAAAACCAACTTTTGGAGGCTTCCCGTCGATAACAATTACTCAGTTACCTTCAAAGGGATCATCAACAAGAGGTCGGAGATAAAAAAAATCCTTATGAGAGTTGTTGCTAATGGAGTTAGCACGGAGTTGTGGTCCAATCCTTGGTTGGAGCAAAAATCCCCTTTGTAGATGCATGACTGGCAGGTTTATGAACAAATTAGTAGCAAGGAGAACGTGGGATCCCTGATTAATAAAGGGTGCTGGGATTTAGAGGCTAGAAGGGTAGGGTCGTTACTGGCGGATCCAATCAGAAAAGTCCACATTGTTGGGACGGAGAGGAATGACCGCTGGAGGTTAGACATTGGTAAGTTCGGCCTGTTCTCCTTCAAGGATTTATATTAGCATATTCGACGGAAGAAGCCCAAGTCTGAATGGGGAGCCTTCATCTGGCTGAAGGGAGCCGCTTTCCAAGTTTCAACTTCAAATGTTCAAAACAGTAAAATGTAGACTTATGACCATTGACAGATTGTCCAGGTTCGGTATTAGCATCGCTAGCAATATGTGTGTGCTTTGTAAGAGTGAAAAGGAGACTGGGGAACACCTATTCTTCCAATGCGAGTTTGGAGGCACGGTTTGGAATGCTCAGTTGGTAAGCTTGGGCTACTCCCTACGCCGCTGAGGACACTTTTGGAGACCATCCTAGACTAGAATGCGGGCAAGCACAAAGGGCGAATTTGGTTTAGAGAGGCTAGGCTTCGTCTTATCTGCATAGTTTGACATATTTGGAAAGATCGAAACTGGTATTTTCGATAACATCTCCCTCTCTAGAATTGGCACTACCCTCAGCATTGAGGAAAATGTGCGGATTCAAGGGGGGGGGGGTGAAAATGTTACTTGAGCAATGCTGGGTTACATTGTTGTGGGGGCTTATGTTTTGTAATTTGGGTCTTGTTCTATATTAGTTAGTTTGCCTCTGCATAATATACAATTTACCTTTTCCCAACATATATATATATATATATATATATATATATATATATATATATATATATATATATATATATATAACAAATCTTAATTCAAATATATTTAAATATTTAAATTATTTTACAATAATATTAGAAAATAATTTATTTTACGTGCAATACACGTGAATTTACTAGTATACTATAAATAACAATAAGAAATTACTTGTTTCCTAAACATGGGTTATTTATATTAACATTCCATATGTTTTCTGTTTATTAAACGTACATTCCTTATTGAAAATAATTATATGGACCTCCTCTTTATGTTGTAAGACTAGTTAGTGTAATAATCATTCACTTAAAAATTAAAACATAGAAGATGTCCGTATAATAAATATAAAATATAAGAGAGTTAGTGTAATTATATTTGAAATAAAGAAGGTCAATTTAATAAATCAAAAATATAAAAAATATTATTGTAACATAAATGTTCGTAATACGAGCCCACCTATATTGATAACATATAGGTACTACATCTGGATCCTTTTATTCTTTAGGTCCCTATATCACCTTAAGTAAAAAATTCGATCAACGGAAACGGTCCAAACTATACGGAAATTCCGCGCCAATCCACTACCAATAAATCTCTACCGTCCAATATACCACCGACAGTCCGGATCCACCCTACCGTTTTTCCTTTGACAAATTCTAAAGGTACTTCAATAGTTACTTAGGACAACCCATTACTTCAGGATAGTCCAGATTTTTATAACTTTTACTTAGGACATCCTAAAATTTATTCATGATAGTCCAACCCCTCCAAACCTTCCCAAAATCCTTCATTCTAAATTTTTTACTCTCTCTCTCTCTCTCTTCAAATTTCCAAACCCCCAAACCCAAATCCTAACCCTAACCCTAACCACAACCCCAACCGCCGGAGGAGGAGGAGGAGGCGGCGGCGGGAGACGGGGGAGGAGGAGGAGGCGGAGGCGCGCGTGTGGGGGGGGGGGGTGCTGCTGTTGTTGCTGCTGCCACCGCCGTCGCCGCCCCGCCCCCACGCGCGTGCGCGCACCTCCGCCGCACGTAGCCCCAGCACCTCGCACGCGTCCGCCCTGCGTAGACCCCGCACCCCACACGCGTCCGTCCCGCGTAGCCGCCGCACCCCACACCCCACACCTCGCACCTCCTTCCAATAGGAATGACTGTATTTCAATTTTTTTTACAGTCCTAATTATTTAGGACTATCACAAAGTTGACAATTGGAAGAACTGTCAGCATTATGACAGTTCTAATAATTATGACTGTCAATTTTTTTTGACAGTCATAATTATTTAGAACTGTAACAATGTTGACAGTTATTCAAATTGGAATAACTGTCAACATTGTTATAGTCTTAAAAAAAAAAAATTGTACTGAAAAATATAAGTTATTGACTTTTATAGGAGAATTTGGACTGCCCTCAGGCAAAAAAAGAATGACCTAGACAATTTATGTAATGCCCCTTTAAAATGCCTTTAAAATTTAGCTTTTCCTTCTTCGTCCTCCTCCAACCTCCGATAAAATCGAATAATTGAAAGAAGAGAGCAATATTTTATTTTTATTTTCTCGAGAGCTCAAAGAAACCCTAACCCTAATGGCGCACGAGGAGCTCCCGATCCCGACCTTCTCCTCCCTCGGCTCGGTCTACGGCGAGGGCTCCTCCCTCGAGGAGGCGGAACTCCGGGTTCAGGCGATCAGGAAGAAGTTCGCCGACTCGTTCGGCGACCAGCCCGATCTCTTCTCCCGATCTCCAGGTGATGAATCGTTCGTTCTCGATCGTGGTTTTGGTTGGAATTTGTGGTTGTGATGGTGTTTTTTTTTTGGGAAAAAAATTACAGGGAGAGTGAACTTAATCGGCGAGCACATCGACTACGAGGGCTACTCGGTGCTCCCGATGGCGATCAGGCAGGACACCATCATGGCGATCAAGAAGCGGAAGGGCTCCGGAGCGGCGCCGGTGCTCAGGATCGCCAATGTGCTTGATAAGTACTCGACCTGCACTTATCCCGCGGATCCGAATCAGGTATTGAAAATGGGTACCCTTGAAAATTTGATTTTTTTTTGGAATTTTCGTTGTTTTTATGGTCTGCTTGGCAACAGTATTTTCACCTGTTTTGGAGAGTTTTTTAGCCAGCAATTTAAGTGTTAAAAATTTTTTGCTGTGGTAATTGTTTGGAAGAATTTGAGAATTATTATTATTTTATTCTATTTATATCTAGGGGTGAGCATCTGTTCGGTAGAAACCGAACCGTATATCTGAAAACTGACTCAATCGTAAACCGTAATTTTCAAAACCGTATATCTGAAAACCGACTCAATCTAAACCGTAATTTTCAAAACCGAAAAACCGAACCATTTTCAGACAAACCGACCAAAACTGAATCGAATTAAAACGATCGGTTTTCGGTCGGTTCGGTTTCTCCGGAGATTGCTTAGGTTTATACTTGTTCTTCGCATAGAAAATGCAATATGTTCCTTGGCACTCTAGTGAATGTTATATTAATGGGTGTGATGGTGTATTGGCAGATTTTTTTTTTTCAATAGATGCCTTCAGAAATGCCAAGAACTGTTAGCAAGTGTCTAAAATGTTGAAAGCATAGAAGGGTTCAAATTTTTCATGAGATTTTTTTTGAGTCCTTCAGACTTGTGCATTTCTTTGTAATTACTTGCTTGTTATGTAATGTTGTAAAAATTGAATCAGATTGTAAAATCGTTAAGGGGTCCGAATCGGAATCTGGATTCTGAGTCACACGTGTCTTGATTAAATATATAATTTTTTTAAAATCAGAATGAAAAACATGGACAATTCAAATATAAGATATATCATGCATAGATCAACAAAACAAGTAGATTTTAGCATATATCATATACAAAACAAGTTAACTGACTAAAAGACTACACATAGTAGGATCCCAAAATGTTAGAAATCCAAAAGCCACAATATTTACATTGTAGATGTTTTCGATCCTTGTCCACAATTGTACAATGCTCCCATATTCATATCATTTGTCTTCCTAATTCCCATAGTCCCAAACTAAAGAAAAGAAGTAGGAAAGAGCACATTTGAAAATCACCTCTTGCGGAATTCCGTAAGTCAGACCACGACTAAGCCGTAGAAGTCCACCTTAACAAAAGAAAATGGATTCAGATAAACGAAGAGGAACAATTGTGTTTTTTCTAAATCCGTTGTTTGGGAGAAGAGAAAGAGCACAATAGAGAGACTTGATTTAATAGAATATGAAGAGTCACATAGGTAACTGTATAACAACTTGAAGTTGCCAAAAAAAATGAATCAATTTTAAAAGAAAAATCAACATATGGTCTCAACCACAAATTGGGTCGGGATTGTTCTATTTGGATCTGATCCCCATTCCATGATCATGATCGTACGATCCATGCTATGTTGTCATGTGCGATGTCTAGGCGGCCAGGTCAAGGGGAGCTTGCCTCGACCCGCAGAAAAAAAGCTCGTGTAAGTCGACGGGCGCCTAGACGCACCTAGGCGGGCGCCTAGAGGCGACCCGGAGAATTTCAGATGGGCCCCTAGGCGGTTGTGGCTGTATTGGACTTTAGGGTTTTACATCAAGTCACATCCGAGCGACCAGTCTTCTTCTTCCTCTTCTTCTTCTTCTTCGTTTTTTTATATTGTTGTTGCTGTTGTTTCTTATGCTGCTGCTACTGCTGTATCTTTTCCTCTGCTGCTGTTGCTTTTTTTTGCTGGCTGTTGCTATCCGGCACCATGTTTTTTCCCCTTTTTTTGCTGCTGTTGCTGTTTCTTATTCTTTTTAGGCTGCTGTTTTTTTCCCTTTTTTGGCAAAGGCTTCTTCAAAATAGCAGTTTTTCTGCTGTTGTTTCATAAATGCACATAATTGCACTTTCAAAACTAGCCCTTTTTTTGCTAGCTTTTTTATAACTGCACATAAATGCACATAATTGCACACAAATACACATAAATACTATATTTTTTTTGCTGTCTCCGGCTCCATGTTTTCCTTTTGTTGCTGTTATTTCATAACTACACATTAATGCATTTTTTTTCCTAAAAATAGCAGCACCAATCTGGGTGGGTGCCTAGGCGAGACGGGTGGGCCGTCGCCTCGCCTCGTCTAGCGCCCAATACAACATAGGATCCATGTGTTCTGGATACGGTTCTTTGTTCAGCTTGATCAGGATTGCGATGAGTTAAAATCGGATTGGATTGTAAGATCCACAATTTGGATCGTAAGACCCTGGCAACAAGGGATCCATGTATGGGATTCGGATCGCAGAGAGTCAACATCGAATCGGATTGTAAGATCCACTATCCGGATCTTAACAACAAGGCTTTTATTTTCATTTGTGAATTCTCGACAGTAATATGCCTTATAAACAGCTATATTAGCTGCATGACAATAGAAATTTGGATCTTCAGATAAACTGTACTACACTAAGTCTAGGTGGTGAGGTACCAAAAAAAACTAGAGCAGAGTTTGGATGTTGCTGTTTTGCTCTCCAATGCAAATTCCTTTTTTTTTGTTTTACCTCGGTGGTTTTTATTTTTAACATGTAAGGCAAACATGTGACTTCACATAAACACGTCTGAATTGCAATCTAAATATAGGTGGTGTCTTTAATGGTTGTCTTTTTTTCCATTTCATAAATATATTTTCTTTCATTTTATGGAGGTGTAATATGCTTTTCCATGTTCATTATTGCAGGAAATTGACTTGAAGAATCACAAATGGGGGCATTATTTTATTTGCGGGTAGACTTGATTTGTTGTGTTAAAGAGTATCTATTTTCCTTCTTTCTGCTGAAGGAAAAACCTTTTTTCTTTTTCCTTTTTGTCGAAGTCAATTATGAAAGAGAGCATGCATGTTATTTCCTTATTAATAAATCTTTAAGAATTCAAGGCAATATTAAAAAGGATAATCTAAGAGGAGATATCAAATTAGTATTGCTTCTTTTTTGAGACCATAGGCAGTGTGCTGATGCAAATGACGTGCTAAAGGGTGATCTGAGGGAAGATACTGAATGAGCATTGCATCTTTTTTGAGACCATAGACAGTGCACTAATGGAAACAACATACTTAATTTTACAAATCATGTAAGTTAGATTAATCCATCCTTTCTCATTCATCACTTCATTCATCATGGTAGAAAAAATGTGAGTTTGTTAATGAGGTATATTCCGAAGCATATAATTAAAATATAAGAAAGCCAATAGGGATGCTTTGTACTGCAGCATTTAAAATTAGTAGCACGAGCCAGATCCGGCCGCTATGTAAATAGTGGAAAAAAAAACCACGCGAGGGGAAATTGGTTTATAGGAAGGCACGACATTTGGGGGGGGGGGGGGGGGGGGACTCGGAATAAGAACGTCATGGTGGCGCTACGAGATGGCGAATTCTCATGTAGAATGAAGTAGATCCGCAAACCTATTGAGATGCAAATTGATCGACTGGTGTTGGAGCAAGAATCGTGTTTGTCATCCCAGATTTTCCTCAGTTCAATAGATAATAACTGAAGCCCATTTTGGTTGGTTAATCCGATCATTTCATCAGTGGTCAACAAGTATCTCGCTAGAGCGGCACTTAAGTTTCTTTGTCCAGGAAGGGAATGAGACGAGCAAATGCGAGCGAATACAAAAAGTTGTTGTACAACAAAATGTTATTCGCCTTGGTGAGATAAGCGGTCTCTAACCGCTGATATCTGCCACATGGTAAACCACCGTCTCTCAGGCCTTCTCGATTGATTCTACCATAGTAGTCTCTGCAGTCGGCACAAGCACGCGCCCTTAGGAATGCCTCCTTGGTTTGGGACGAAGTCAAGCGATTATATCCTCCATCACGATGTCGAATGAAACTATCCATGGTATTGTGCACAGTATGAAATGTAGATCATCGTCGTTCTTAACCGAGACTCGGTTTAAGCTCCGTCGGAACCGTCGTGGTGTTACGAAGAGTACCCTCTTTTTTCTTTCCTAAATCTTGGATTTTGATGTTGGTAAAGAACCACATGTTTAAGTTAGAATGAGTTCCATGGACCTTGGGGCATTGGCTTCTGCCAACAATGAAATATTAAGGATCACATTCCGCTCATATTCTCTATTATAGCCTGCAACTGATTCTGTTTTCGCTTCTCGGAGATCAGTCAAATCTTAATTAGTTTTTCGCTGATGAATTGATCAAAAAATCTCACATTCAACAAATGTTACTCTTTTTTCGCATCATATTGTACCTTTGTTTTGCCTTTCATTTCCTCCTGCCTCGAGAAAGAAAAGCGATCGAAGTGAGGGTGAGGTGAGAGCGCCCAAACCCTTTTTGGGCCAGCTCAGTTCTCTTATCCATCAGTCCAATGCACTAAGCTCATCTCATGGAGGGAAAACCTCAACCAGATTATCTCTCCCATCCAAAGTTATTGTATCTCCCATCCAAAATAATTTCTTGCCTGAGCAAAGCATTTTGCTCGCATAAAGTCTGATTTCTATTTCATTCCAACAATTAGGATGAATAGAAAGACATACAAGGGTTAGTAAGAGGCCTAAGTGCTAGCAGCTAAGCTAGCAATACAGCTCATCACACAGATGGTAGGGGTTGGAAAGATCTTGCTTTTGGGCAAAGGGCAAGACAACGCCTCCCTTTCTTGTGAAACTCTTGACTTGCTCTTTTTCCATGTCTGTTGAAAAATGGAGAACTCTCAGATTGGTATGGTATGATGATTTGATGATCAATAATTGACGGTGTGGGCAGTGCTGCTTTCCAGGGGCTGAGGGAGAGGAAATTAATGTATACCAATAGCATCTAAACATTAAGATTATTTGGAGTATTCATATTGGTTGGCAGGAGACCTAATGTGATTATCTTAGGCAAGGGTATAACACTTCAATTATGATTATTGTAATGATAAGTGTACAAGTTTGTATGTATATTTACCCGAATATCGAGCACATGGAGTACGTGTTATGTAGAATGCGTATGATCAGGAAGAAGTTTTTTTTGGATGGAGAAGTGTCCTCCATATCATATGCTTTCTCTATTTAGGATCGACTATTCATCAATAATGGAGATATTGAGATCTACTTTCTAGTGACACAAATAGAATGAGACAGATACGCCACATATTTTGGTCTTAGAAGCCAGAAACTCCTAGGAGGTCAACGAATCTCAGTAAGAACCTTCGATTCGGCGTTTCTTACTTGGGAGCTCGTTTGGAGCTCGTTTCTCCGATGACGGGAGCTTCGTTTCTCCGGGGACGGAAGCTCGTTTCTCTAACAACATGATCGCTTCCCATAATATGACCATAATTTTAGAAGATGACATAAATTTTGTGAGAGAAATTGGAATATTTTCAACACATTTATCTAAGTACCAAGAAACTAAAGATTTTTTACTTTGACGTCATAAAAAATTAACATGCCAAAGATCTCTTTGTAACTTTGAACTTAACTTTATAAATTCTAATTAATTTTAAGATATTTATAAGTTTTGATAACAATAATTAATAAACATTAAAAATTTATTAGCGCACGCTCCCAAATTTAGAATCTTCTAAGTAGTCGCGCTTCCCCGCCCCCGCTTCTGGCTTCTAAGATTTTGGTATATCCTAGTATCTTTTGGAGTCTATTGTTGTGTCCAATACGTGTTCGCTATGTCGTGTACATGTGTCATGTACGACAAACTATGTTATATTAAGCGTGAGGTGAGACGGCGAGGCCGGCGCCTCGCTTAATAGCGCTTAAGCGGCGCTTAGTTGGCGCCTCAAAGTTTTTTCTTTTTTTTGCTCATATATGTAAAATACTCTATATACACATAAATTTTAATATTTTTTCATACAATCCTACTAGTATATACATGAATAACAATACAAATCATCAATCAAACAAAGTAACAATATAAATACTAGAATCAAAATGCAAACTACAAGCCACACAATGCATACGTACTACATAGTCATCAAAATACCATCAAACATAAAAGCAAAGTCTCTAAAGTTTCTACTTAAAGTTTTCCAACTATCCAACTATGTAAAAAACAAAAGCTTCGGCTCAATTTAAAAAAAATTCAAAAAATTCGTTAAGTGAGCGCCTAAGGCGAGGTGAGGTGCTAGTAAGCGACGTTTAAGCGCTGATTTTGTTCTGAGGCAAAAAATCGTTAAGCGAGGCGTCCAAATGCCAAATCTCGCTTAAGCGCGCTTTTCACAACATAGACGACACATGTAAATGACATCAGTTTTTGGAGTATTTGTGCTTATTAGTTGAGAATGATGTTCATAGAATTAAAAAGGTGTGGCTGCTTTATCAGAGTAGTTGTAGAGTGCTTTGCAATCTTAGATACCCTTGAAACTGAAAGGATATTTTCATCAGACAACAATTAAGAACAATCATGCTTTAGGGTCAGAATGTGTCACGACCCGCATCCGATAATTCAGACACGAGTACGTGGGTACGTCTAGCCTACGCCACAGTGTCGGTGGTAGAATGCTGTCTGGTAACTCACAAATATCCAATAATTCACGCAATATATATGAAATAAATTATAGTACTCAGATCACATTTTCTAAGAAAGATAACACCAGAAGAATAATACGAACATTAAGACCTATATATATTAAGTTCCATAGTTTTAAGTCAAACAACTTCAAAGAATTTAGATCCAAAAGTATTACATAACAGTAGACTACCAGAGACAAAATTAGGGCAAATATAATAATGTTCTAAAAGCTGTCTAAAGTAGTTGGAGCCTAGATCTCCACAGCGATGCCTTCCTGATCCTCCGGAAGGGCAGGATCAAGCTCGGCTACAAGGTCCTCCTGGGCCCTCAAAATTATCTCCTAAAATTTTCAACATATCCATATTAGGATTGGAGCGAAAGTACATCCAATGAAAGCAGTTCCAAATACATAATTGAGACTATAAAACAGTAATAGCCATGTAATACAGATAGACGGTAAATAAGAATCATGGCATGACTACATGTGATAAAACAAGTAATCACGAGAATCAATGCTCATAAATAGCAAAGTATCATAAGGACAAAAGGAAAGACTCTAAACACTCAAGTGATTTAAAATATTTTCAACATGTGATCAGCTAAAGTAATCTGGAACATCCGTCGATGGCAATTTACATGAAATGGATCTGCTATAATCATACGTGAATTGCATGATTTGCTATTCACATGAAAGTAACATGAAAAACGTGCTTTGATCACACATCTACTTAATATTTTCCCCTTTCCCGACTAATACTCATGGATTCAAGACGTGATACAATGATTCTAGAAACATAAAAATCACCAAGCGAGATAGACATGAGATACATGATCATGAACAACAACATGACCAACCTGCAACACAGACCCACTTGAAACATGACCAACATGAGAATTACCATTCAAACTGAGAATCCATACAATACCAATCCGTGTATCAAGCGTGAGAGTAAGACATAGCTAGAACATGAAATATTGAAACTATCAAGTAATGAAAACAATCAGATAATGTACTCGCCTACCGTCCTGAGCTGGTGATGTGTCCGGTAACAAATTCGAGTCCAAGAAACCTATTTATGAATAAATTGTATCAATAGGTGAAATGGAACAAAGTCTATTCTATCCCTTGAGTTATTAGATTTTTAGGTTCAATTACCTACTCTAGTGGTAACTTATCTAGGTAGGTTTATAATAGGTTTAATATTATCTACTTATGATACCTAATATAATAAGTATTTTATACTAAAATATAGTTTATATAGTTCAAAGTAGCATACATAACTCATATATATATATATATATATATATATATATATATATATATATATTTATTGTAAGTTATTATAACACTTATTATATCTTATATAATACTTCCAGTTTCCTATTCCTATACCTTGGTATTCCAATACCTTGGTATTTACCATAACACTTATCTAACCAATACCCAACTTACCTTGACACTTACCTTGTCATGAATCATACCCAAATATACACAACACATATAACCCACTCTAGGATACTCATATCTTATACATAACACACTAACTATACTTAATAGTAAACTCACTACACATCTCATTCACTTAAACACTTGATACTCACTCACACATACACACACTCTCACCCTTGATCAAGATAAAGAGGTGATGGTGATGCCACTACTGCTGCTGTTGCTACCACTGCAGCTGCTGCATGCTCCTCCCCCTCTAACACACGCACACCTTTTTATATATATACCTCCATATATATATATATATATATATATATATATATATATATATATACACACACTCCCATATATACATATAGATGTATATAACACTAATATACACACACTCTAACACTCACAACACTCCCACTATTTATGTATATAGGTAGACACTATAATACACTTTCTCTTGATACTAAAACATATACAAACACACAATCCTAATTGACATCCTTGACACCAAGTATCACCCTATGATACTTAAACAAAATACCTTCCCATGATACCATTTTGGTATCCAAATATTCAACCCAACAATATCTAAGATACTCATAACCATGGCATATATTTATACACAATAATCTAAAATCTTATAAGCATGAACTTTACCATTTAAACTACCATTTCTATTGTATCTCAAAATCTAACCATGCATACCATGTTGTATCTTGACACTACACTAGGTATCCTATTTAGGACACATAGACACATGCACAACTCACATCAAGACACAATAATCCCTTTGGAGACACAACACAAGCACTTGGTGGATACCAATCCACTAGTGTTCTAAATCATTAATTAAAGCACCTAGATTTATTACCTAGGAGTCTATTAGAACTTATTATTAACATTAGAAGTTAGGCCTAGTTATTAGTGAATTTTATATGGGTTTTAGATTAATTATTTCTATCATAGAACTAAAATGAAGTAATGTTTACCTCTTGAGAAGGACTTCCAAGTATAATCCTCTAATGAATGGTGTAGGAAGAAGAACTCTGTTCAATCCTCCTTGGTGAATTCAAAAAAAAAATCTTCCTTCGTAGTGTTGCTTGCTAACTCTACTTGAGCTCCCAAGCTTTAACTCCAACTTTAGTAGAAAGTGAAGAAGGAATGGCCTTATTTGGAATGGTGGGGAAAGGAATTAGGGTTTAGGAATCTTGTGAAGGAGAAGTAGAGAAGAAGTGTAGTGGGATAGAATGAATGATGGTGGGATGTTTATATGGACGTTTGGGATATTTTTCAAATGTTAGCTTCTCTTGGAAGTCATCCAAGATCTTTGTTTGAAGAGGTGGGAAAGGTATTTACAAGTTTACCTTTAGATATTAATTATGAAGAGGTGGGATTAAAAATATCTAGATATTTTCTAATCCAAGATTAACCCTAACCTAAACATCAATCTCCCATTAACCTAAACCAATGTTAACTCTAACCTAAATGCTAATGAGAATTAATTAACTAATAACTATCTAAATATTAATCAATAATAAATAAATAATTATAATTTAAAAAATATTTTGAAAAGTGGTGGTTACAAATCTACACCCCTTAATTTAAGGATAGGTGCAGACACGGATGAAATAATACCTTATGGTTCAAAAGATAGGGTACTGCTCACACTCTCGTCTTCTTTCTTCTAGATAGATATAACCTATTTATCATATTCCTTCCTATAGTCGTAACCCCGATCTATTCATGGTCTGTAAAGGTCATTACTTAAAGTCTTTTATGCGTATATATATATATATATATATATATATATATATATATATATATATATATATATATATATGAAGAATCATTCCTTTGGTTATCAAACAAAATAGTTATATACTCTACTGGACATGATCTTGCAGTCTCTACCAATGGTTCCGTTTCTAACTATGTTTAAACATGAACTATTGATGTAAACTATAAGATGCTAGGAAATCAAGCATATTAATAGTTGGAATGAATTGAATGAATCAGAACCTGCTATTATTATTATTACCAGTAGCAGTGTTCTCCTCTATCGTCATGGCAAAAGTCTTGCCTGGCTGAGGTGCTCCCCTATGCTGGTGATAGACAAATTGCTGTGCCATAGGTGGCCTAAATGGTTCCTTCTGGGCAAGAGCTATACCCGTGAGTTGGATGCGCACAAGATAAGGGACACTCCCTCAATTGGTGAGCAGTGGATCCACAAAGTAGGCATACCCCGAGCTTCTTTCTGTGAAAAAGCAACTTGGATCTAGGATGTGAAAAAGGTTATGACATTTGCTAATGTTATATTAGAGATGACTCATGCTAAGGATCCATAGAGATGCATTTGCGTGTTATATTAAATGAGCTAATTCAAGTATGTTTCTATCCTTTTAAAAGGTTTGTTATTAGTTTAATCCTGCATAATATCCTAGCTGTTCATTCAGAAGCCTGTTCAATACATCTGCTGTTGGCTTTATGAATCAGAACTTAGGTTATTAGGTGACAAGGGTGAAAACCTTGCCAATAGGAATATGCTTGCTATCATTATAGGATTTAGAAACCTTGAACATGGGCTTCTAAGGACTAACAAGAAGATGTATTAGTTATGCAGAAGCTAGATAGATTTGTGTAGGTTTATTTTTAATTTATTCGCAACTCCTTTTGGTTGGTATTGGCATAAATATTGCGTGATCCTAGGGAACCTCTAGAAGTATTACATGATCTTCGAATTAACAACTTATGTCTCATTGATTCTTATATGACCCTTAGACTATCATCTAATGAGTTAAATATGGCACCTGTGGATATAGAAAAAGAATTTTAGAGCCTTTAAGGTGAGGATTCATGACATATTTTCCATACTAATTTTTGTAATAATTCAGTCTTTTATCTTGCAGGTATAAAGGTTTTTATGAGTATGCCAAGTCAAAAGGAATAAGCGTTGGTGAACCTTTTGGTCTTGATGTAGTTGTTGATGGGATTGTTCCAACAGGTCCTTATACTTAACTGCCATTTTGTTTTGCTTATAGTGTTCTTGGTTGATTCTAGTGGTGAATTTTCTGGCTATAGTGTTACTAGTGTATCATATCCTAGACTGTTTCTAAGTTATACTCAATATCCTAATTCAGGTTCTGGATTATCAAGCTCTGCAGCATTTGTCTGCTCTGCGACAATTGCTATAATGGCTGTTTTTGGCTTCAATTTCCCAAAGGTAAGATTTTAAAGAAGCTTAAGCTATTTTGAAAATTGCATATTAGGTTTCATCTGAGTCATAACTATGGGACTTTTCTGGGCAATTCCAGCAACCATGATTCTCACCATAGACCCATCTGCACCATTGTATGCCCATTGTTGACAACTAGATCAAAACATTCACTCTAGGTACTAAATACAATACTTATGGACATACTAGAGTTGTTCTACTTCAGCAACTGTTATAATCATGTCCCTTTCTGAATAATACCTTGCTACTGAAGATTACTGCATGATCATTACTGTCTTATATAACTTTTTTTTTCCAGCATAATTTGGTTGGTTGTTGCATGACTTTAAGTTGAAGGCTTCACTGGTACCACCTTTTAAATTAGATTTGAAAATTGCCCATATTCTAGAATTTGCCACATACTGATGAACTGTCAATCCTATTATTAGTTGATCTACTGCAACAAATGTAACAATCCTTTGTCCCTTTATGAATAATACCTTGCTACTGAAGAGTACTGCATGACCATTATTGTCATAGGTAACCTCTTTTTCAGCATAATTTGGTTGGTTGTGTTGCGTAACTTAAAGGTGAATGCTTCACCGGAGGAATTACCACCTTTTAAGCAAGGTTTAAAGTATCGGCCGATACCGATACGTATCGGACATATCAGATCGGTTTTGTCCCCTGCCGATTCGATACCAACAGAAAAGATCGGTATCGGCCGAAACTGGTACAAAAAAGTTCGTATCGCTCTGTATCGGCCGATACGGGACTGATACGGGCCGATACGAACCGATACGGGAACAAATCAGATCATCACAGGAACTTTAACAAAGTAGATGTTCTACAAAAAGCCAAAAAAAACTAGAAATTGATTACAAACATCAAATCCAATAGAGAACAATAATGAAGAACCAAAATAGTAGAAAAAAACTATAAATAGAGGCAAATTCTTCTACAGACGTACACACAAAACATAAATTACTCAAAAAAAATTCTCAAGCACTCAACTTACCTCGTTTTCTAGAAGGTAATCTTCTAAGAACCCCTTTCTTCTTCGCCTTGCCGCTGCTTCCATCGGTCGGCCTTTGCCGCTACTTCCATTGGGTCGTCCGCTTCAACCGAACTCGCTACCTCCTTCTCGAGAGAGACTGCGGGGAGGGTCCTCCTCAGCGGCGAAGAGGGGAGGGTCTTTAGGTTTTGGTCAGAAGAAAAAAAAGAACAACATAGAAAAAAAAAGGAACAGCGGCTGCAAGTGTTCTCTCTCTCTTCTCAAAATGCATATATATATATATATATATATATATATATATATATATATATATATAGGGTTGGTGATGTTCAGGACCTTTAGGTTTTAGAAAGAACAAAAAAAAAAGCTCGAACCCATGACCAATCGCCCACAAATTTCAAAGAGAACTTAGTTTTCTCCTTCTAGCCATATAGTCAACTTAAATCCTATGTTTGGAATTGGCATGTTTATAACTTTATGTATTTATTGACTGACTTACATTTTTTTAATATATATATATATATATATATTATTGTATTTAATTATATTGTGTGTATATATATATATATATATATATATATATATATATATATATATATATATATATACACTAACTTATATACTATTGTATCTAACAATATTTGTTATTGTACATATATACATAACAATATTTTAACTATTGTTATGTATATATTATTGCAATATTTTTAACTATATATATATATATATATATATATATATATATATATATATATATACACTATCTAAAAATATTTTAACTATTGCAACGTTTTTTATTATATATATATGCTATCTAATAATATTTATTATTGTGCAATATGTAATATTTTTTATTATTGCATGCACAATCTTTGTAAGTGTAACTATTGCATGTAACATTTTTTATTATTGTATGTAACGTTATATAATTTCCAGGATTATTTAATGGCACCAAAAAGTCGTACGTCGGAAAAAATAGATGTTGGTTGAAAACATGGCAAATGTGTCAATCCTAATAATAAGAGGAGGGTGGAATGCAATTATTGTAGCAAAATAATAGACAGAGGGGTTACTCGGCTGAAATAACACTTAGCGGGTATTACAGAAAACGTAGCATCGTGTCCTGATGTACCATTTGCTATAAAAAAAGAAATGTTGTTGCTTGTTGAGGGTAAAAAAAGGATAAAATAATAGCGAATCAAAGAAAACAACGGGTATAGGAGGAGTTGACAAGGATAGCTCGAGTAGATTCCTCCTCAGAATAAGATATTGAAGACTTCACGAAACTTAGAAGGGACATGAGAGAAAGTAGGAGAGAACATGCAGCTGAGGAATGGAGTAGACGTTTGCGTGTCGGAGACAGAGAAACAAGGTCAAGCAGGGGTCTGACGT
Source organism: Iris macrosiphon (assembly GCA_036927795.1). Taxonomy (NCBI): domain Eukaryota; kingdom Viridiplantae; phylum Streptophyta; class Magnoliopsida; order Asparagales; family Iridaceae; genus Iris; species Iris macrosiphon. Next base: position 58,392,972 of record JAYESA010000004.1, read on the forward strand.
TAGGTGGCCGATCAAAGTCGGTCACATATCGTGGGGAGGAGGTGAGAAATATTCCAGAGATAGAAGTAAGAGGTATGGACGCTTATGTCCTAAGAAAATAAGGGATAATGCAACCCAAAATAAAGGGTGCAATTAAGGGGATAAAGAATGTGAAAAATCATATAGGAAGATTTATATCAAAATTCTTTATATACAATAATATATCATTCAATGCTGCTAAAAGTCCACACTATCAACCAATGATAGATGCCATAGCAGCTTCCGGGAGTGGAGTAAAAGGTCCAACTCCTTATGAGATTTCAAATACTTATTTAGATATGGAAATAAGTGACATGGAGGAGTACCTAAAATCTTTTAATAGGTATTGGGATGAGTATGGATTTATGTACGATGGATGGAGTACACAGAACAAAAATGCATTATTAACTTTCTTGTGTATTCTCCACAAGGAACGATATTTCTTAAATCTGTAGATGCCTCTGACAAATACAAAGATAGTAAATACATATTTGGACTGATAAATGAAGTTGTGGAACAGATTGGAGAAAATAGGGTCGTCCAAATAATTATTGACAATGGCTCCAACTACAAGAAGGCGGAAATGAGGTTAATGGAGGTGAGAATGCACTTATACTGAATTATTATTATTATAAATAGGTTTGTATATATGTTATTTATTATTGTAAATGTAGCTTCATTCTAAATATATATGTATGTTTGTATGCAGGTGAGAAAAAATATATATTGGACTCCATGTGCAGTACATTGCATAGATCTCATGTTGAAGGATATAGCCAATGATCCACATATTAAGCCACTAATACGGAAGTCTCAATATATGACTTGTTTCATATATAATCATGGTTGGGCTCTTAGCATCATGAGGACTGAGACTCGGAATGGAGAATTGGTAAGACCAGCCATCACTAGGTTTGCTACCAATTTTATTGCTTTTGATTCCATTCGTAAACATCAGGATGATTTAAAAATGATGATAAATACAAGGGGTTGGACAGATAACTACATGAAACTCAATCGTAAAGATAAAGAAAAGGCAGATGTGGTGGTTAGTTTAATCGAGAGTCAAACTTTCTGGAGGGATATTGCATGGGTCACTGCAATATTTTGACCTCTAGTAAAAGTTTTAAGGATGGTGGATAGCGATGATAAAGCGGAGATGGATCATCTTTACGAGGCTATGGACAGGGCTAAAGAAATGATAAAAAAGAATGTCGGTCAAGGATATAGGAAGTGGTGGAAAATGATTGATACCAGATGGAATTCTCAACTACATCGAGATATACATGCAGTTGGTAATTACTCTATAAATTGAATACCCTTCAAATGTTATTTTATAATGTTTGTAGGAATTTTAAAACTAGTTATTTATTCAATATTGCAGGTTATTTCTTGAATCTCAAATACCAATATTCTAATGTTATTATAAATGACGACGAGGTACTGAATGGTTTCTACCGCGTTGTTAATAGAATGGTGAATGACAATACAACACGCCTTAATATAAACAAATAGCTAATTATTATTTGATATTGGATTTTTTCATAACTTTACAATATTTAATTTTAATGTCATAAGACCCATAACTTGTGTAATATCACTTTGTAGGCAGAAAAGTTCAGATTGAAAAATGGTGTATTTAGTTCAGATCAAATCCAAAGTGCTGTAAATAGATGTCTTCCTGGTAGTAATAGTTAATACTTTAAAATATTTATTAATTAAAATTAAATAGTTACAAAGCTAATATATTTTATTGTTTTGTAGCTCAGTGGTGGTCCATACATGCTAGGGAGGAAGCCCCAAATTTGACTCGATTAGCTGTGCACATCCTAAGGCAAACAGTGTCTTCTTCCAACTGTGAAAGGAATTGGACAATATTTTCTTTCATCCATACTCGTCCTCGTAATAGACTTTTAATGACAAGACTAGAAAAAGTGGTTTTTGTCCATTATAATATGAGATTGAGGGTTCGAAATATGCAAAGATTACGAGATGAACAAAATATTATAGATTTGGATGAGATATTTCATGATGAAGATCCACTCATAGCTTGGACTAGAGAAAGGGAAACACCACTCTTAGATGGTAGAGAAAATGAGTGGTTAGATGATAACTTGGATGTCGATCCACAAGATACTGCCGAAAATAATCGAAGGCCTGGAAAAAGAAAGAAAACACTAGATGTACAATCTCGATAGGTCGACAACGATAAAGACGACACTACTGATAGTGGAGGCAATGGAGTTACACTCGCTGCTGCTGCTGCTGACAATACTAATGAATATGAAAGTCCTGGATATTAGTCTCATGAATACTTTGAAGACTGGCCAAGTGATTATCAACCTAGAGAGCACCGCATAGATGATGCATATGCTGGAGGATGATCTAGCCATCATGATGTACCTACTCCTTCAGACAATTACAACAATACATATGATAGTTCATCCACAAGTTATTATCCATACAACACTCCAGAGGCGGAACAATATTTAACATTTGATGGCCTCATGACAATTTTTTTTCATAATACAGATATCAGTCTCTACTATCCTCATAACCAAGAACCATATTGGGACGATTATGATAATTATGAACCATTTTAGTGATATATTTGTATTTTTTTGTATTTGTATTCATTTTCGTATTTGTATGTTTTATGTAGTTCGTACCTATTGTAAGAAGATTATTATTCATGAAATTTAAATGAAGGGATAGCCAGAGTCCCAATGAAATTTTCTGGCCAATTGATTTTTTGTCGTACTTTTAAATTTAAACATGTAAATCTTGTAGCTAATTTTATTTCGTTATATTATGAAACAAAATAATTGGTGTCATGGAACACATTGTAACAATTTATAGCTATGCATAAAACTAAAATTTTGAATATAATTAAATCTTTATTTTTTAACAGAAATTTAAAAAAATATCTCGAGTCCTCGACAAATATAATTATGGGTCTTGTGACTCTTGTCTCATGATCTCATCCTGTCATTTGCATTGCTTCTAATATCTTGTGCCTCCCTCTATGCATCTTAATTCGTCAAAATTGGAACCTATAGAACAATACAAGATTCAATTAGTACGAATATAATGACATAGTAAGATTGTAACTAAAAACATGTAAAGGAAGAAAACTTATATATCGCAGGTAAACCATTCAGTAAGGATGACTATTGTTTTATTCAATTATAAGAAAAAAAATCAAAAAAACACTTAAATAATGCATAAATATGTAAATTATTTTTTCTATTTTTTTACTAATTTATTAATAATTATTTAAATATTGCCGATATAGCCGATACAAAAAAATCTGATATTCCGATCTGATACCGCCGATACTGCCGATACATAAAATCATACAAATTGTCCGATACCGAGTTTTTGAACCTTGCTTTTAATATTAGATCTGATGCAAATTGAACAAATTCTAGAATTAGCCAATTTTCTTTGATCTTTCTTGGAAATCCTAAACCAGCAGAATGGTAGCACTTCTCCATGGATGCATGAGAGCTGAAACCGTAAGAGCCTACGGTAGTACCACCTTTTAAGATTAGATCTGATGCAAATTGAGCAAATTCTAGAATTAGCCCAATTTTCTTTGATCTTTCTTGGAAATCCTGGTTGGGCCAACTTGCTAAAATAACTCTTGCAGTAGAAACCTACCGTACGCTCTTACAGTTTCAGCTCTCATGCATCCATGGAGAAGTGCTACCATTCTGCTGGTTTAGGTAAGGATTTAGATGACACTAGATGTAGAACATTCACTTCAGCATTTGATGCATAGTAATTGCACGGAGAAGTAATACTAGTTTGTAGTCATCCAGTGGCTAACTCAGGTCTGGACCTTCAGAGTATATTTGAAACATGATTGTTGAGGGAATAAAATGTTTGAAGTGGTCTCAGTTAGACCTATACTTGATGTTCTATTGATATCAGCAGTTTAGTGGTAGAATCACATGATACTTTTTCTGTTTTTAGAATATTAACTATAACATTTGCGTAGAATGGGAGCACTGAAGTGCCATCCACAAGTGGATTTGATTGATGTTTGAATACCGACAACTTTTAGAAATATGTATTAGCATTACTAAGCTTATTATCATATTGTCACTCCATGAGCACCAATTCCTACAGAACTATACCCCTTCCTTTTTCACACAAGTGATTAAGGAACCTATGGGATTTATATATGCAGTGAGAAAATTGATGAAGATTTGTTATTATTCTTTTCATTCTTTTTTGAAAAGCATCATTTTTAACATAAGCAGAACAAAGACTTATGTCATCTGTAGCTGTAGCAGTTGGCATAACATCATGGCAACTTCGAAGAAATTGATCTTTATGAGAAAGAGAATTGGAAATTATTGAAGAGGACGTCAATAATTTTTTCTTCTTCTTCTTCTCTTCATTCTTATGCAGAAAGAAATTGCTCAACTTACATGTGAATGTGAACGACATATTGGAACACAATCTGGAGGGATGGACCAGGTGAATTATTCATGACTATGCAGCTTAGTTTCCTTCTCAGATTTTCTTTAATCATGGTTACTTTTCATTCTTGAAAGAACTTCCAAAACTCCTTTTCATGACTTCGTTCATGCACTTAATTGGCCAAAAACGAGGATCAATTTGTATGCTCTTAACACTGCTTTATGCAAACATACCGACTGTATATGATACTATGTCATCTCACTTCTCATTAGGTTCATGTAAAATATTAAGAGTTCAAGATTCAATGAAATGAAAATCTCATGTTTATTTCAGTTTTGGACCACATTTTTGCCGCTGTTGTAAGATACACATTTCAGTTTGTATTTCTATTTCACTTTTACCTATTTTTGTATTATTATTTGTGCAGATGCTTTTGATAACCTATTCATTTTGGTTGTTTGATGCTAATGAAGGGGTCTCTAAACATTACTACAAACATCTTGATAGGCAGTCATATTTCCTTATTTTACCATCAAAGAAGATGGAACGTTAAATATGTGATTGTGATGGTGATGTCTGTACATCTTTGTATATCATGTTAGAACCACAAAGTGAATACCAATCAACAATCACAAGTCATATAATCCAACTTTAGTTATGGGAAAATCATTTTTACTTGTAGTGTTAGTCAAGGGTGCAAGGTGCAAGGTTCACTCGAGGTGAATAGGGTCCATATTGCTCGAGACGCAAGGCGCACGTAAGACGCGCATCCAAGCGAGACGAGGCATAAAAAAATAAAATAAATAAATTAGTAATATAAAAAAATAAAACCAAATAACATGTTACAACCAACAAAAACATGTTAAATCATAACCAAGTAAACTAGCAGAGCAACAATAGCACTTAATAGAACTAACAAGAATTTGTGTTCTTCCTACCACACTTTTAGTAAATTTTAGTTTTTTTTTAGTTCAATTGTACCCAACTTTGACCACCGTGGAACCGTGGAAAGGGCTACCTCCCTTCCACTTATACGACATAAGAGTTCTCTCTCTGCCTCAAAGTTTTTTTGTAAAAATAAGATTTAAAAATAAAAATAAATCATAAGGCGCGTCTTTTCTTGGTTGTGCCTTACTGAAAGACGCACCTTGGATGCGCCCGGAGAAATGCGCCTCACCTAGTGAGGTGTGAGGCGCGCTTGCCTTGGATCACCATGGTGTTAGTGTTACATACTTTCATGTTTCAACTAGACATTTTGGTGTCTTTAATTGCAAGTTTTTATCCTAATATTACTGCAGTAACACTTAGGCAGCTTTAGGAAATTCATGTGTTTGATTGATTTATGTTTTGTGAAGTAGGTTATGGTGGCATTGAGGTCTATGCTTTGTCATTCCGAGGCCGTCCAAAATTTAAGATTTATGTCAATAACATGCTTCATATTGAAGGAAATGGCATATAAAACATAAACTAAGTAACTAATCAATTGATTACTAACATAAACTGAGTAACCAATCAATCGATACGATGTAGAAGTTGTCAAAACCATGTGCTTTAGTGTCCATGCTTAGGTTCTCCGTCAAACAAATTGGGACACCAGTTCATAGAGACCTAGGCCTTATTTTGATTGAAGCTACTAAAAAACAGTTTCCCAGATGCATACTTGAAATTTAGCCTTCATCCGAAATGAGTAAATCTATATCTATACTACTATATAATGGAAAAGTACTATATAATGGAAAAGTTCAGCTTCCCCGTGAAACTTTTCTTTCCATATATACCCTTGCATATGTTTAGTAATTAAATTATTCATTAAAGTTAATAGAGGAATCTAGGTAATTATGAGAGCTATCATTTGGTCTTCCTAAATAGTTTTGCATGCATGTATAAAATAATATATGTAATATAATAATAATAAATTTAGAATGATTAAGATGATTGTCTTATAATCTTCCTAAGTAGTCTTAATAAAGATTAGAATAATTACAATAGCCTTTTACTCTTCCTAATAATAATATATGAAATACATTCTTTAATAATAATCTATAAAATATGTGCAGAGCACGTGTATATATACTAGTAGTAATAATAAGAAAAAGGAAAGCAGGTCTAGATTATCTTGGTCCAGCCGTGTGGAAATCCCTCATTACTTTGTCTGACATTTTTTCACTATTATATTGACGACACTTTGACTTCATTTTGGCCAAAAACTGACCGAAGTATTTCCAACATTGGCCATAACTGTCAATGAATTGGGCAATGTTTTACTAAAAGATTTTTTAATTAATTGACTGGCAATATAAAGTTGATTTTAAAAAAAGTTCATTTTCACAATTCACAAATACTTTTTAAACCTAGATATAGCAAGCTTCCTAACAAATTATGCACACTAACCTATATAGAACTAAATAAATAACTTATACAAGTTGCTTCAAGTTTTATCATTTAAAAAAAAAATCAAGATTTTTACGCAAATTTTGAGGTGCTGAGTTCAATACTCGTCTGAAAGTAACAAAAAATTGGCATACTAATACATAGAGAGATACACGAGATGGACTCGTGGAAATGATGAAAGTACCAACAGACATAAAAAATTGCTGAAATTACTGACACTACATGTACAAAATATGCTTAAAGTACCAAACTGCCAATACCAAGACATTGTCGTATCTGCACTAATGTGTCCGATGATCATGTCGGATATATACAAAATGAAGTCACCAAAATAAACATTGACACCCAAGATTGGTGTCGTGTGCGTGTTGACATGTGCATTCCATGACATTTCATTGTCTGTTCTCCATAGTTGATTGAGAAGCTACTTGTAAATAAGTCATCAACTTTACACACTGGTGATAGTTATCCAGTAACCCTATCTTGCATGAACTTGTGTATTAGTAGTTCTTGTCTCTGAGCATGTACTCTCTAATGTTGAAATTTGCAATTAAAAGGCATAGTTAGGATGGATGGGTCTGCCAGTTCTTCATTCTTTTGTATCTGATAAGTTAACATGAAGCTTGCTTGATTTCTTGAGCAATAACTTGTATTCTGTATTTTATTTGGAAAATCATACTTTATAGTAATAATTTGTGACATTTATGGTATAATCCTTTGAGTAGGCTATCTCCATCATGGCCAAGACTGGATTTGCTGAGCTGATAGATTTTAATCCTATCCGTGCGAGTGATGTCAAATTGCCAGCTGGAGGAACTTTTGTCATTGCCCACTCCCTTGCAGAATCTCAGAAAGCAGTAACTGCAGCAACAAACTACAATAACCGGGTGGTGGAATGTCGCTTGGCTTCTGTGAGTTTCAGTTCACTTTTTAACTAATGGTGATTAATGCTTGTTAATAAATTTATATGGATTCTGAAAACATAGGTCGTTTCTGATAAAAAGCGTAATACCTGTTATTTGACTTCTGAAATATGAAAAAGAGAAAAATCTAGCAACTTTGCTAGGTAAAATAAAGAAAAAATAGTTTCTGTTCGTCCATTATATGAACAATTTGTACTAATCATTTTGTCCTCAAAATTTTGGAAAGCCCTACCGGTATGTATAATATTTATTTTTAAAATCCCATTTCTTCCTTAAATGTCTGGTAACAGATAATTTTATTGTTTCTATTTTCTGACAAGGCATTTGATATGGTCAAGCTGGAGAATGAGAGACGAAACAAAGAAAGAAAGATTGGAGATAGAATAGTAGAGAAGTTAGATATTGGATAATTGTCTGATGATCATTCATTCTCATTGTGGCTATTTTATATGCCTTACAAACTAACAAACATGGAGAGAAATGTGCAGATTGGTGCACAATCTAAGGAGCAAACTAACTCCCTACTGACTCTTTCAAACAACGTGCTAGTAGACTTATTCAAACTAACAACACTTGACATAGTGCCACACATGAGTTTGCACATATCATTTCCCTCTGCTTGTATTATCCTTGCCCGCAAGGATAAACCCTGCATACGTTTTTGAAAACCTCCATTTATTCACCTAAGTAGCATAGTTTGTCTTGGGACGATAATTGCCTTTGCGGATTATGCGACTGTCAAGGATAGCTTCTGGTTGAGGAAGAATCTCAGAATTTCGGCACAAATCCTTGAGAATTGTCTCGCGACCCCGAAGATTACTCATCTACTGCTTGAACCTTGGTTGTTCCAGGAATATAAGTTAAATCATTCGCGACCGGGGGGGGGGGGGGGGGGGGGGGGGGGTGGGGACCATAAACAACTTTGAAGGGGAAAACCTTGGTCGATGAATGAAGCAAGGTGTATTAACTTAATTCTTCCCATGCTATCCAATCAAGACATTTTTTGGTTGTTCACTGGTGAAACATCTGAGGTATTGCTCCAAGGTTTGATTTACCACCTCTGTCTGCCTATCGGATTGTGAGTGATAACTCGAACTCATACATAACTGTGTTCTCTACAATTGAAACAAAGTTTTCCAGAACGAACTGATAAAAACCTTGTCTCTGTCACTGACTATAGATTTGGACACTATGAAGGCGGACGACTTTATTAATAAATGCATATGCCACCGTAAAAGCCGTACACGGGTGATTCAGAGGAACAAAGTTGGCATACTTTGATAGCCGATCGACTACCACCATAATGATGACTTTCCTCGTGAAGATGGAAGCCCCTCAATGAAATCCATTGAGACATCGGACAACACTCATTCTGGAATAGACAATGGTTGTAATAATCTTGATGGACTCAGGCATTCAGACTTACATAGATGACATATATCGCAGTTTTTGATGAAGTCATTTATTCTCTTGCATATGATGCCAAGAAAAGCATGCCTTCCTGCGCCTAAGGGTTTGGTACCCAAAGTGTCCTGCTACTGGTGTGGAATGGCTCTCAGATAAGATGGCTACAATTAAAGAAGAACTAGGACTTGGGACTTTTTCCTTTTTAAACCAAACTCCATCTCTTTTGAAATACTGAGGCGTGACCTGTTGATGCGTCAGTTCATCTAACTTGGAGTTGTGTCCACCAGTTGGCTATTGGAAGCGAAATTGCTGATAATTCAAACTCAGCTAATCGGAACAGAATATCGGCACCTTGAGTTTCCCTGCCTTGTTTATATTGAATAACATGGACGTAGCCCAAAATCTTTGGCAACTAGCGAGTTGGAGTTGGAGTTGTAATGCGTTGTTCAAGAAGTAACTTCAAACATTTTTGGTCAGTTCTCACTATGAATGTTTTCCCCAATGGACATAGCCTCCACTTGTGAATTGCCTTCACCATTGCCAACATCTCCTTGTCATAAGTTGACAGTGAAAGAGCTGATCCTTTCGAGGTTTCACTGAAGACGGCTTTCGACTGGTCTTGTTGAATCAATATTGCACCAATTCCAACGCCACATGCATCACAGTCAACAATGAAAGATTGTGTAAAATCTGGTAGCCTTAGCACTGGTGTAGTCGTTAGAGCCTTTTTTTATTTGAAAAAGGCCTCTTCGGCTGCAGGAGTTCACTGGAGCCCATCCTTGGTGAGGAGGCAAGTTAATGGCGTTGCAATCCCTCCGAAACCTCGAATAAATTTGCAGTAGTATTCCGCCAACCTGAGAAATCCACACACACCTTTTGTCAATAGTGGGGATAGGCCAGTCCAAGACCGACTTAATCCTTGATAGGTCCTACTGCCACACCTTCAAATGAGATCAAGTCACCAAGGTAATCCACCTGCAAAACTCCAAAACGACATTTTGATTGTTTTGCATACAAATTGTTGGACAACAAAATCATTAGGGCTGTTTTTAGGTGTTGTAGGTGTTCGTCCCATGTTCGACTATATATCATAATGTCGTCGAAAAATACCAAAATGAATCTTCTGAGATGGGGTCTAAACAAATCATTCATGAGGCTTTGAAAAGTAGAGGATGCGTTGGAAAGCCCGAGCATTATGACAATGAACTCATAATAGTCTTCATGGGTGCGAAAGGTTGTTTTATGAATATCTCCTTCACACACATGAATTTGGTGGTAAACTGAGCATGTCTAATTTTGAAAAATACTTGGCTCCATGTAATTCGTCAAGAAGTTCATTGATTACCGGGATAGGGTACTTATCTTTGACAGTAATGTTATTCATGGCTTGGTAATCAACACAAAATCTCCACCCACCATCTTGTTTCCGTACTAGCAACACCAGAGAAGAAAAGGGGCTGGTACTTAGTTGAATTAGACCAGATGTAAGTATTTCACGTACCATTTTTTTTCAAATTTAGTCCTTTGGTAGTAGGGGTTACGGTATGGATGACCACTCACAGGATCATGGTTTGTTTATAGTGGAATTTTGTGGTTATGATTGTGATATGGTGGAAGGTTGGTTGGTTGGTTCAGAGAAGACTTTCACAAATTTGGTAAGAATTTCTGCAATTTCTTTGGGGGTGATCCGTATTGTAAAAATTGGCCTTGGCGACGCCTAGGCGCTAGACGGCTGTCCGCCGCAACGAAAACCCTCTAGGCGGTCGGCCTAGGTGGAAATCGGCCCTAGGTGGCCCGTTTTTTCGATTTTTTCGATTTTTTTCATTTTTTTAATTCTTAGTTGTATTGTGGATATTTTTTGGGGTTTTAAGATAATATTTGGATTTTAGAGCATTAAAATTTTATATTTTATATTTCAAAATTCAATTCAAAAAAAAAAACTAGATGGCCGCGCTAGTAGGCCCTCCGCCGCACCGGGGCCGCCTAGCGATTTTTAGAACATTGGGGTGATTAATAGGTGTGCTAGGTAGTGTGCATGGGAGGATTTACAAAAACAAAACATGTGCCCTCTAATTGATTTAATTGCTTGTAATTCAGGGCTTCAAGCTCAAAACACTGCAAGCCTTGAAATTGATGTATCTTGCCATCCTTGGAAAATTTTATCGTCAATTCCATGTGATTTGTCTCAATTGGGACCAAACGTCTCCAACCATTGAACCCCCAAAACTGCTTAAGCCCCTATTAGTAAGACAGAAGTCAGCGGTGATGACGTGATCTTGGATTACCAAAGTGAGAGCTAAAGTTGTCCGGCTCAATCAACCTTCTCTCGGTTGGCCACCATGACTTGGATATCCTTCACAGCATTCAAACCAAATTTGGATGCAACATTCTGATCATTAAAGTTAGTGTGCTCCCTCCGACGATAAACACCGTTATATTATTATTTTGTAATTTACCAAGCACTCAGATGGTTCGGGGATGAGTGGTTCTGGTCATTGCATGGTAAGGAATTTCACCTATACTTCTGCTGGGGTTAGTAACCTGGTTCATGAAGTTGGGCATCTGTGGCTTGAAAATCTTCAATCATTGGGGTTGTCTACATAGATGGTCAGGTATGTATTTGTCATCACAATAATAACAAAGACTATTTTCGAAGCTCTTTAGCTTCCTGATTTGTGATTCTCTTAAATATAGTGTTTGGTTTTTGCGTTGGTGAGTGGCCAAGCGACCAGCAGTTGTATTGTTGGTGGTGCTTCGGGTGTGTGATGCAGTAGTTGTGACCGGTGCACGAGAAGAAGTACTGGATTTTTTTTGTATGTTGTTGCGCTCTTCGACTAGTCGGGCCGCTCTAATCGCCTCTGATAAGGAACGAGGTTTCCTCATCTTTACATCTAGATGAACTTCATCTTTGAGACCTGTTATAAAATACCCAGTCAAATAATTTTCAGGTAAGGATTTAGTCGAATCGACATTTAGTAAAATCGTCCTATGTTAAGGGACCTTTGAACTTGGTGAACCAACGATGTTACTGTAAGAAGATTCTATCAAGATGAAAGGAGGCGAGTTGAAGTTGAACTCGTTGATTGCCAGCAACATTTTGAAATTCAAAAAGTACTGCTCAGCCTTATATATCCAGTCGGTAGGGCCATCTCCATTGAATTTGAAAAAATATAACTTGAGAGCAGATTTCGAGTGGAGTGGGCGTGGAGTGGTAGTGTGGGCGTGGAGTGGTAGTGTGGGAGGATTCAACGGTGGCGAATGTGTTGATTTGGACGGTGTCATGATTTGGGGTGTGGGTGGCTCGTAAGGCTTGCAATTCGGTGAGGACTGATTGAAGGGAGGCATTGACCTGGTTGAAATTGGTATTCAAGTGATCAAAACTCGATTCATGGCGAGTCAAGATCTGGTTACCCTCATTGCGTAACTCGACTGTAGTTTTGTGACGAGTGTCCATGGGATCTTTGGGCTCTGATACCACTCATATGGTCAAGCTGGAGAATGAGGGAGGAAACAGATATTGGAGATAGAATAGTAGAGAATATAGATATTGGATAATTGTCTGATGTTCATCCTCATCATTGCTATTTTATAACCCTTACAAACTAACAAACATGGAGAGAAAAGTGCAGACTCATGCACAATCTAAGGAGCAAACTAACTAGCTAATGACTTTCAAACAAAATGCTAGACTTATTCAAACTAACAAAATACTTGACATAGTGCCACACTTAAGTTTGCGCGTATCAGCATTTACATAAATTATAACTTAGAATCTCTACGTATAAAAACATGTGATGCAACATACAATAACCACATATTCGATCATAAATGCTACACTCTAACCACCACCTAAAAAAAACTCCCTAAAGTTCTTTAATTGGCTAAAATTCTGCTGGTGGCACAGGAATAGTACTCCTGGTTTGGCATTTAAAACTTATCTTGAAAACTCACTGAAACTTGCACTTGAGTGCCATGTCAAGTCTCAAAATTCTACACAAATTTCTTAATCTGCAGCTACACTTTGTTCTGCACTCCAGGACAGTACATTCTGTTGATTGCATATGTGCAATTGTGATACTTATCTTTCTCCTATTTGCTGTACCAACCATACTTTGTTTTATGTTTTACGTCTTTGTGTCTGAGTAGAATTATTTTGCTAAAATCAATTTGGTGCAAAATAAAGCCTAATATATGTGGTTAATAATACTTATTTATCTCCAGTCATCAAGTATTTCACCGGAAAACATGTTTAAGCTCACTTAGAGTTACCATAAATTGCTAACCCTACGACAACTTCTGTTTTGGTTCATTTCCATTCGTGGAACTAAAATGTTTTAGAAATAGGAAAATTGTGTTGCACATGCACAAGAAAGAGTTGTACTGCCACTCTGCAATTCCTTCAATTGAATTTGTCTTTACTATATTGATTTTCTAATTTTAGTAAGTCCATTATCATCCAGATAAATTTAACTTTCACATATTTTACTAGAAGCTTGTCTGGTCTTAATGTGCCCAGTATAGTTAGATTACATTTATTTTAACTACCTTCCTCAAGTTTAGCGTCAATACATAATGTATGCATATATACATATCAGAAAAGGCATCCCACATTCTTAATTAACATTCCTCATTCCACCAAAGTGTTCCGAAGATGCCTACATTATATTCCGTAAGAAGTAGCCTACAACATTCTGGTTTTTTTGGTTTTTGTTACACATACCGCAGCGTTCTGCATTGGGACGACTATATCCATGTTAGTGCCACTGGTTTAGCACTCATGTCTTATTTCGTAGCCTGTGCTTAGACTAGGTTCTGTCAATTTTAAAATCCTCCACTTTGGTAATAGAATTTTACTTGGGTAACATTGGCTAGTACTAGTCGCATAAGAGCAATCTCTCTAGCATCTTAAGCCATAGATTTTCCCAACTTTTTTCTCTTGTACTTCTGTTTGTTTACTCTATTGGTCTATGCACTTAGTGTTGGTTGATTGGTCAAAGATGTAGAGGAAGATGAACTATGAGACATTGTGTTGTATATGTGGTCTACTATGCAGTCTTTCATAATGCACGCCTATTAAGGATGTCCTGCATGTACCAAGGTCCAAGGGGGGTGTTGGAGGTTTCTCATTTATATAACTCTTAGACTTACATTTATTTATCCCTCAGAATTTTGTGGCTAATAAGGAAAAAAAATGCTCCCATGGGTGTTATGGCAGACTGCAGGTGATTTTCTGTACTAATTTGAACTTTATCTGCTGATTGATGTTTTATCAAACCTCACCATCATGACATGCTAAATAGTATCATACACAAATCTTATGAAGCATGTGCCTTGGCACTTGTTGTGTTGATAAATTCAGTAAGAATTGCAATTCTATGCCTATATCTTCAGTGAGAATGACATACCTGAAACTTTTGCAGATTGTTCTTGCCATAAAATTAGGAATGCAAGCTAAAGAGGCAATCTCCAAAGTGAAAACCCTTTCTGATGTTGAGGGTTTATGTGTATCATACGCCGGTACTCGTGGATCTTCTGATCCTGATCTGGCTGTCAAGGTATCACATTTCTACATGTTAACGAGAAAAAGTTATGATTCTTTTGCATTCCCGGATCAATATTTCATCTCTTTGTGCTGCAAATGAAGTACCATGGGATGCGTGTACCAATTAGTATTAGTTTTACTTATTACTCTTGCAAGTCAAGGGTTACTGATTACTTCTCAATTTCTATTTTGCTAATTGGAATAGCTCTTCAACAGGGATTGGAGACTGTAAAAATTAACTTATTTGAGAACTAGTGGAAACTTTTTAAATTAATGCAAGGAACAACTAGCTTATTCTCTCACATAGGATAAGTAAGATTTTTATTCACAAACTAAACAAGAAAAAAATGAAGACACTTAGAGAACTATAGTTTTCTGTAATGAGTTGTGCGAGTTGAAGAAGGGGACATACATTGTAGCAAGGTTCACACAATATGTATCGGAATCGATTCGGACTCTTCCTATGAGTAACGGTATAAGTGGATTCGGCTATTCCGGATCAAAGTATCGGATTCTTCATTTCGGAAAAGCCAAAAATGATAAAAACATTTTTAAAAGCTAGAAAATTATTTGATTCATATTCAGACAGTTTTTATATACTAAATATTGTTTCTCGTTAGTTGTAAATGAAATGATAGTCAACATTGCTAAATTGTTTGCATGCAAAAGATATTATTGTTCATTTACTTGCCTTTAGTCATAGTACAACCACAATAAATAGTTTTAAAGGGAACCATATTAATATGGATGAATCTTATGAAAAAAATAAATATACAACTTCTTATCGACACACTGTAACTTTATCGATCTTTGGCATAATCGAATCATTACACTATTTTTCCATATTTCTCTCTGTTGTTGAATTTCTCTCTGTTGTTGAATTTCTCTCTGATTAATTGACTGGAAAAGAGACCCCCAACATCGATATCAGCCAGTATTGATAGCGGACGGTATCGGATCGGAACATGCCAAAACCGTTAAGACACGGTATATACGCGTGGGTATCTGCCGAAACTGCAAACTGTGTATTGTAGGGATCTGCCATACATCAAATAAAGGATCTGGAAAGCACATTATTTGCAGGGCGGATGCAGGATTATTTTCCCAGCTGGAGGGAAATTATAATAACTTAAAGAAAACATTATAAAACGATTAATTCCAAAAAGGTCTATTAATTTTCAAATTTACACTAAGAAAAAGCTTTAAAAATCCCCTCAGTAACTATTTCACTTAAAACACTACTTATTATTTCAATAGTAAAGATCACTCTATTGACTTTCACTAGTAAATATAAAGTGTCTCAGAGAAAAATGAATAGAGATGGTCCTTGATAGTAACTGAGAAGAATTCTCCTCAATTCGCACCTGCACTTGTTGTCATATATGTGCTCTTCCTCACTGCGAAGGTGTTCTCACGACGGGTTCTTTCTACTTGGGTCTCTTCTAGGATCGTTCAACTTGATTGTGTGTTATTACTAGCACAGTCACTTATTTTCTCTCATTCATTATTTTGTTGTATCAATTGACTACCATAGGAAATTCACACGTTGACTTATTAGGTTCACTGACCAATAAGAAAACACTTTCCAAGGGCAGAGATGGTTTCACCTGCCCGCCGTAGATTAGTATTGTGGGGACCTATAATCGATGCAGCGGCAACCAGAGATCATCACTGCATCCCAGAGTTAGTTTGTGTGAAAAAATTACAGCATTACATAAACAAGGTAATATACAAATTAGACGCTTGTTTCTCTAAAAAGAAAAGGTCATTTGCAAGTAACCTAATGTTTATATCTCGTATAGCAAAGGGATTTGACACTCTTTTTGATGATTTCATGGAGCAAAAGAATCAACACTAAAACAGACACAAAAGAGCAGAAACTTGAAACATGGTTATTTTTGGTCGGGAAGGGGGGATTCTATTAGACAATTTTAATAAAAGAAGATTCATACAAAACAACAAAAGATACTTAAAACATAGTAAGCAGTAACCATGTGCATCATAATATTTCCTTGAAATATGTTTATACTCTTAGAGAATATGGATATGAAAAAATATTATGAAAACCCATTCCTGTTCTTTTGCTTTTAGAATCGCTATAACAGCCGACAAGAGATGGCAGAGACTATGCTTCTGGCTGCTGCGGTTTCTTACGATATCTTTGCTGTGGTCTGGGTGGAGGATGAAGGAGCGAACATTTTTATATGAGAGTAGCTTTTATTTTCTTTAGGGTTATAAATGAATAGGTTTGGGCTTTTGAACTACTTACACGAATTGGGAGCAGAATTTTAACTGCGCTAGGCCTGAAAGGCTGCTAGTATTTTTCCAAATTCCAAATGGAGCGTGCGTCTGCCCCTGATTACTGGTAGGAATTTGAATAACTTTTCAAAGTGAATAATGTAAAGGATCTCTGATAAACCTTAAGCAATTCAATGCATAATTTCTTATTGAATTTTCTTCATATGTAAGGAAATATTTTTTTCAGTTGCACAATTATCCGGCTGTAAACCTTTGCTTGATGGAACTCTCTTAGTTGAACTCTGTATCACTCTCGAAATTAGGTCTTTACAATAGTTCCTCTTCCTAGTTATCGCAGATCCCATGTCTTTATATATTTTAAGCTAAAATTTTTATTTATAATGCAGGAATTTTTAGATGAGCAACCTTATACTACTGAGAATATTGAGAAAATCATCAATGAGAGTCTCACCTCTGTCTTTGCAAACTCAGCAACATCATTAGATGTGCTAAAAGCTGCTAAACATTTTAAATTGTTTCAGGTAACTTTGAGCTTTCTCTTCATTATATCTTTGTTACCTCAATGATAAGTATGTTCAGCGGTTAACAAATCATGGTAGAAGACAATCATTGATCTTTTTGTACTCTGAACACGTTTATTAAGTAGAATTTAAAGTGACTCTTACAAGAACATAGATTTTCAGATATTGAATTTTTATGTTTATATAAGATTATGTTTACTGGCACGATTAAATGGAACACATATATTTGTTCTTTTCTTCTATTGCTAATGGATATGTATCTTTTCCTGGTAAAAAAAAAGGAAATGATACCTAGAGTTGCTCAAAAATTTGTTAAGTTGAAAGCTGATACCTTGTAGTTTAATGGGCTGTCTTAATTGACATACTAAGAAGTTTTAGATGGCATGCAATTTCAGCTCTTTCCTTTTCTCATTCTTTAGTAAAACTATGTATCTGATAAACATTGTGACAGCGTGCATCTCATGTTTATTCCGAGGCTAGGCGTGTTCATGCATTCAGGGAGACTGTCCAATCAAAACTCAGGTACACATTGTGGTGCAACCATCTCTTCGTGCTACTTGCTTCACAATTTTATATTTCAAATTGTGGAAACTTCTTATCCTGCCAGTTTTTTTGGGTATTCGTGTGGAACTGTATACTTAAGTTTGAACTTGTTCTGTTTCAAACATGCTTACTTGGTTGCCTTTATCCTTTTTAATTCAGTGATACTTGATTATATTTTCATCATTCAGAATCTTAAACTGGCTAAGGAAATTGCTTCCTTGAAGGATTCGTCTTAAATATGTTAGCTTCCTAAATGTTTTATTTGAGACTTTGGTTTTGCTATGTCCTAGTTACCTACTTATAATATTAGAGATGACGTATATGCTACCCCCCTTGTTTAAATGGAACTATATGTTGGTAAGACGTAATTGGAATAATAATCACTAGTTATATCCTAAAAAAGCTTTATTGTTTTCAACAAACTGACATGGATTTTTTAAGCATTAACGGAAGATGTCCAGAAACTACTTTAGATTCCATGCTAGCATAGCGTTTTTCGTGCGATTAGCAGACTTTGGTTTTGCTATGTCCTAGTTACCTACTTATAATATTAGAGATGACGTATATGCTACCCCCCTTGTTCAAATGGAACTATATGTTGGTAAGACGTAATTGGAATAATAGTCACTAGTTATATCCTAAAAAAGCTTTATTGTTTTCAACAAACTGACATGGATTTTTTAAGCATTAACGGAAGATGTCCAGAAACTAATTTAGATTCCATGCTAGCATAGCATTTTTCGTCATAATTTGTGATTAGCACCTTTTATGCCAATTGCATGTATTTGATGCTTAGCCAAAGCTGCCAAACTATATATATATATATATATATATATATATATATATATATATGACGAGGGATCAGGATCTCCGCTCTTATGCACTCCCGCATGTTCTCCGAAATAGTAGTTGATCGTCTGTTTTGATCGTTAAACTATCCAATTTTTCTTGAGATTTTTGATCTAATCTGAACAATCAAACAGACAATCCAACGACTGTTATTTTGGAAAACATTCGGGGATGCTTAAGAGCGAGGATCCCCATCCCTCATGTATTTCTCTCTCTCTCTCTCTCTCTCTCTATATATAT